>JAOCPU010000058.1:0-218898 GCA_035772785.1 Phlebiopsis flavidoalba
TTGAAGCTTTGAAGGGGAAGACTGTGAGATTACGTACATGTGTTCAGCTCTTCCAGGCATCGCCGGCTTACGTGATAACCGCTTGTCCGTGAGCAAGACTTTCAGGCGCTAAAGTCGTACCAAAAACACACGGGCCTTGCGTCGAGAATCGAACTTCCGGCCTCCGTCTTCTCATTCTTCCTGACTAAGTGACGAAAACAACTTTGAAGGGCCATAAACTACTATTCGCGAGGCACTCAATTTAGGTCAGGCGTGTTGCCAAGAAGTACCTAGTATACGTCTGTGTGTAAAAGCGGACCTTGAGTAATGAACACTATTTGTGGAGAACGTTAAGATGCGAGACGGAACGAAGACAGGATTGGTCGCTCAAAGTTCAACAGGAGAGAAACGTGCAATGGCATTAACATGCCCCTCCTGCTCCCTTCCTCGGACCATGGGGACCCATGACGCCTGAAGGGACTCGCATAATGTCTGGCTTCTCCTTGGGGACATCGAAACTTGAAGTTTTCCACAAGATCAGCGACAATAGCTTGCATCTCAATGAGCCTGTCCGAAAGATGTCAGTGTGTCACTCCTATTTACTAGGTACAAGTCTGAGTAACACGCACGAGAATCTCCATCTGTTACGATCATTCAATTTTCAGTTAGGGCGGTCACAATCCTCGTAGATTTAGTATATAGGCTTACCCAAATGCAGCCGCGAATACCGGCGGCTGTGTTATTTTGAGTTAAACTTGCTAAAGTAGAAGTGTCCTGAAATCACTCACAGAAAGACATCCTTAACCCAGAACGTGAGCTGTCATCCTGATCGCGATTGGCATAGATTACTCACAAGTTTCCAGAAACATACCAACGCGGACCAGTATTGTCAACGTTACCGTCAAGGTGGCGCATGGGGTTCCAGGAGCCAGCGTCTTCACCCCACACTTCCGGGAGGCTACAGAGGGGTCAATACTTGACAACGATCCACGAGGTTCGTCAGACATACCGATTGTAGACAGCTATATCGATCCCAATGAATTGACCTGCAGCAACCGGGATCTCGGTAATGAACTCTCCACTCTCCGTACGTATGGGGTAGGCGAGCGGGATCACATCGTCCTTTGTCTGCAGACCGGAAGAGGTGATAGACAATGGTGTGTGGTATCTGAGTGTTTCCTAGTAGCCATATTAAGATACTGGTTATCCGGGTTCCGGTGCCTGAACACGTAATGACTGACCTTCAAGCGCAGCTTGGAGGTAGGCCATGGACTCGAGATCGTCCATAGAAAAGTCTGCGTCCCCACGGGCCGTGATTTCGCTACGTTTCTGGATGATTTCATCTCGCATCTTTTCCTGGTATTCCGGATGCTTGGCCAGCTCCCAGAGGAGCCAAGTGATGGTACTAGCGGTGGTTTCGTGACCTGCAAGAGTGAGAGCGGCCATTTGGGGACACCATCTCCTCTTCGTTCAACGTTGTCCCGGAGTTTTCGGATGCGTGCGTTGGCGCGGACTGTTTTTTCCATTAGTCAGCAGCCGCGGCACAGGAGGTGCATGATTCGTACCCAGGACACTCATGACATCCTTATTGCTCTTGTCTCCGTGTCAAGAGCACGTCGCTCTTCTGGTCTATGAGATGCTTCGATACCTTGTTGATGACTCTCAAGGTCCGCGCAAAGCGAGCATATTCCCGTGTCGGCATGTACCGAATACACTCTACAATCGAGCGAGGAAGATATGTCCAAATGCCTTCAAAGATGGTGTTCCAAGCGGGAAGGCGAAGTACGGAGTCCGAGCTACATTGAGAAGGTGAACCGCGGTCGATAGACGGCTAGGAAATTCGCGGCTTACAACATGTTATCGTACGCCTTTGTCAACTCGTTGTCAGAGTTGTCTAGGGCGCCGAACTGATAATCGAAGGCAGCTGAGTAGCGAATTAGAAATTTTTAGGCACGAATGCGAATAGTAACCTACCTTCTCCGATGACATCCAAGGTGGTGCGAGCAAGCCACTTGTTAACCGGTATGACGGTTCCACCGCCTGCTTGATTGAGGAGCCCATCCTTCCATTGTTGGCACAACTGGAATGTGGTGAGATGTATGCAGACTATTCGGATGTAAGCGCAGATACCTTCGAGGAACTTCGACGGAAGAGTGGCAAAAACGAGCGAAGTTGAGGGGCACTGAAGGCGGGATTCATGACCTTGCGGTGCCGAGCGTGCACGTCGCCCGCTACCGAAGTCTAAGTTAGGAGGGAATGAGTCGTGCGCACGATGGCTACTTACTCGGTGCCCAGAGGATACTTCGTCCCGTGATGTTCATGACGTTCACCTGAGCCTGGGTTGTCTTGGAGTAATTGTAGCCTGATTTGTGCATAACGTGTTGGAGGGCCTGGACATGTTTCGTCAAGGACTGTATCAATCATTCTCAATAGCGAAATGCTTACCTTCGGGTCTGCGAGCATGAGCACATCCGTCTACACAGATTATGATGAGTTCATTTCGATGCAAGCGCAGTTGATTTAACTTACTCCTAGAGCAGACTTCATCCTCCAAGCAACGCCATACTCATTGTGGTATTTGAAGTCAAGGTCGCCAACGTTCTCTTGCCAGGAAAAGTCACGGATATTTCCCTGTGCGAACCGTCAGCATGTCCGCTGCTGCTGATCGATAAGTGACGCTGTACCCGAGGAGGAATGACTTGGATGGAGGGCCCCGAATATACTTGAGCGAGCTGGTGCGGTGCGTGTACCAGCGAAGGTACCAGCGAACGAATAGCGCAACGGCGACCGCCGATGCACAGAGAGTAAGAAGATGGGGGACATGTTCCGTCGGTTTCGGTCGAGTGGGTCCCTGGAAATTGTGCCTGGCCAACGGTCCCTACTATATATTGCAGCGGGATCATACTTGGCACCGATTTTACTGAAGCCGATGAACCGCAAGCACCTACATAGCGTAAAGGCAATCTTCACTCTAGGAGACCATATAAGGCTCTGAAGCTCCAGGATCTTGACTTCTGCGGACTCCTACACCGTGGTCGTAACAACGTATGACGGTATGAATGCAGAAGAAGCACTTATCTGTGACGGGATGAGAATCGTGCATCAGTGGAAGCGGCAAGTTCGACCGTCCAATAGAAAGCGCACTCACGGTGGACAACACCAAAAGGAGAGTATGTCGCATCGGGGTATGCGGTCCTTGCCCGGACGAGCGTATCCGGGGGGTCATCCGAACCTGAAAAGAAAACACTCTGGAAGACTCGAAGCATTCTCTGCCTGAGGTGTGCTGCAGGGCAATCAACGGGCGAAGCGAAGTGGAAATAATAGTCGGTTCACCGATAATTCGGGATATCACGCGGCAAATGAGCGCACAGAAGCGTAAAGAGGTTTCACGTACTTGACTTGTATTCGTGAGAAACCTCGAAACTACCTGCGGTAGCTTGTAAAGCCTTTTCGGTGATCATGAGGCAGTTTGCCACGTTCAACCTGTCCGAAACCCTGCGATCAAGATGCGAGCCTGCCATCACGGATTCTGGAACGTGGGTTTTGCAATTTTTCGGGTAGTGCACGCTGCGGTCACAGTCGCTAAGTTATTCACGTCCAAAGCCCGAGGCTGCAACTTGAGTCCATTCAGTTATACGTGGCTGCCCATACACGCTGAAAAACTACTCACAACATGAAGATCATTACGCGCAGACGAGCGTCGATCCGAAGCGCCGCCAAAGAAAGTCAACCGGAAAACAAGCGGAGGTCGAAATGTCGGCACTGCGCTTTACCCCCGAACGTCGGAGCCACTGGCGGAGCCGTCTTGCTCCAGCAGAAATATCACATATCTTCTCAGCCTGGCCAATCATTGAACATGCGCACATTGGCTGTTGCGTTTATTATTTGTGTCGGAAAGCTCGCAGATACGAAAAGTGTTCTCTCTCCACGCGACCTGAACGACGTGCAAGCGCATGAGCATACCCTCACGTTCTCGGTCACGGACCATCGGACCAATGTCTTGGGAGACGAATAATCTCCGGACTATCCTTCGGAATAATGAACTTGTAGTTTTCGAGCAGATGGACAATGATTGCTTCCACCTCGATATTCCTGCCCCGAAGCCATGTCAGCTCTCGCACATGGCCAGCGGATAGAGACGACGACGCACGGAGAATCTCCGCCTGGCACGCACCATGGAGTATGAGCGTCTTCCGCAAAGAAATAGAGTAGATCGCACACCTCGGGTAACCTCTAACACCTGCCGCTACGATGTGGTGAGCTACTGTCGCGAGAGAGTATGGTGAGTGTCGATGACTACTTACAGAACATCCTAGCACGTCTGGTTATTCTCTTGCTCTGTAGCGTGACCCAAAGTACTCACATGCTTCCAAACAACCCAGCGCGCATCGTGTTGTCGATGGTACCCTCAATGTGACGTGAGGGGTTCCAGGCGTCGGCGTCCTCGCCCCAGATTTCAGGGAGCCTGAGAGTTGCGTCAGAGCAAGGACTGATGTGATACATCCTTCCTTGCCCACCTGTGATGCAAGGCGAAATTTAGCGTGATGTATTGACTTGCGGCTGTCGGAATCTCTCCAATGGGCTCACCATTTGTAGCCATGACGGGATAGGCGCAGTGGTAGCACATCATCCCTCTCGGCGGTGCGAAAAAGGTGATACACACTGGGGTGGAATCTATGGCTTCCTGTTATGACGGCGTTTAGAGACAAAAACTGAGCTATTATTGCATTGAAAGGCTTACTTTTGATTGCGGCCTGGAAATATGTCACTGAGCCAAGGTCTTCTATGGAAAAGTCAACGTCCCCACGGGTAGTGACCTCGTTTGCGAAAGCCACAGGGCCGTCAGCGTTAAAAGCGATGCTTGCTGTCGGTCGTATCACATATCCTGGATTAACATGTAGAACTGATCACATGGTAGGAGGTGTTCGAAACTCACCCATGCGAAGCACACTTGTGGCGCTATAGCGGTATGTATGACCGTGTCATCCATCTCAGTCAACTCCGATACATTTACGGCGAGTGTGGCGCTCCGTCTATGTATCGTTGACTGGTATATATTGTTCGAAGCAAGACGTCAAGGCGAGACTCGGGAATGCCGATGATGTTTGAGCACGAGCTGAGCTGTCGTCTGGAGGTGAGATCCTTATGTCAGATTGAGGGCTATTATTCAAAAATTTGGGGGACGCCTTTGTAAATCGCGATAACTTGTCGTAGGTAGACATGTCCGTTCAGCAGATGGACTTGACACCTTGTAGAACGAGTGCGTGCGATAATATCCAGGGGCTAAGATTCCCGCTCTTTGAGTCGACGATATTAGTTTGCGACTAAGCGGAACAACATTGACACCAGCAAACAATGCACTGTTTACCGTGCGGCTTCGCCAGTCGCGACCGTGCTGTAAAAGAGTTCTCGTGAGCTCCTTCTTCTGTATTAGAGCGCAGTTATGCTTACATTTTGCAATACCGTTATCCGAGTCGGTAGCACGCCGTGTTGGAAAAGACTTTACGTTGAGGAGTCTCAGGCTTGAGCGCACAGAGCCCGTACCATATGCAAATCTCGCAGTCCCTTTGGCAATGCAGGGAAGTGGTGTAAACGTAGGGTGACTGCTGCAAACTATTCGTGTAATGAAGGAAGTCAAGGAGTTCCCGTCAAGGATGTCCGAGTCCATGTTGCTTGCTGACAAGTGGTAAAATGCTACTTTCCCACGGAGCTTATCACCAAGATTTCTTCTAAAAACTGATTTTGTCATATCAGCTGCGTACGCCGAGACCGAAGTAGAAGCGCCCGCCGCCCTCACGGAACCAAATGCAGCGCCGGCCAATATACACATGCACTTGGCCTTGGACCGTTTCTATGTCCGTACTATAAGTCTGAGGCCTCGTCAGTGCGACCCCTTCACCCATCCTCCCTCTGCGTGGCAGAGGCATCGTCAGTTCCAAGATGTCGATGCCGAGCCCCTCACACGACGACATTCAGGCCGAATCGCGAGATTCTGACTCTCCCGACGCGTCGTCTATCAAAAAAGGCCGGCTCCTTCAGACACTCGCAGGGCAGCCTCGATAAATCGGTGGAAGTAACGACACATGTAGTTGGCGGTGGCGTGGGTTTGAACTCTCAGTCCGAGGCAGAGTCGGCAATTGCAGTACCGCCTGCTGGATCATATCGCTTGTACAAGCGACGGTTCCTGGGTTCTACTTTGTCTGGTGGTACCCGTCCATTTCTGCATATGTGCGGAGATGGGGGAGGATGCTGACCTTTCATCTCAGGTCGCCCTGAACATTGTGGCGGCGATGCCAAACCCATGGTTTGGGCCCATCGCGAACAACAGTACGTACTTGCCACGCTTCGACCCTGGAAGCTCGTCGCTGATCGGACTCGTGTGACGCCCCGTCGCTAGCATCGATGTGAGTTCGGGTTTACACTTGACCAGGTCAACTGGTTTGGAAATGTCGTCAACCTCGCATTTTTGCCATCTTCCGTCATTGTCCCTCTCCTGTGCACGCGATATGGCATCAGAGTCACCGTACGTTCCCAGCTCTAGCAGCCCATGTTTATATCTAACATTTATCGTCTAGTGCTGTGCGGGCTCTTTCTTGCTGTTACTCTCATCTTGGATCCGCTACGCTGGAGACTCCGGACGCGAAATCGTTGTCACAAGATGGGGGCGTATGGGTTGATCATCTTGGGCCAGGTACGTTGGCGTCATTGCCATCTCGCAATCATCGCTGATCATGGTTCACCGCAGCTCCTAGCTGGCGCCGCTCAGCCGTCGTTCCAGGTACTCGGCCCACTGTACTCTGAAACATGGTTCGATCTCAAGGGCAGGACGACAGCAACGATGCTGATGTCGATCGGTGAGGCTGGGAACGACACTCGATACTATGTATAGACTCTCATCCCGACAAAACAGCCAATCCCGTCGGGAGCGGCATTGCTCAATTGATTTCGCCACTGATCAGCACTACTCGCTCCTCCGTGAGTCCAATATCCTTCCATCACCACAGTCAAATGCTGACCTGGGCTCCTTCAGATTCTTGTCCTCGGCATTATATGCACTGTGGCTGCACCCTGTGCTCTTCTTGTTGGTAACGCACCCACCGACACCTCCTTGTACGTCCCATTACGACGCTAGTAAACGGCTTGTTTCATTGATTTACTCCCAGCGTTTTGCGGTGGCGTCGAAAGAGAAACCCCCCCTTCATGTCTCTCGTCCGAGCGCTGCTAGGGCGCGAACCTCACGATGTAACCACCTACATGACCATCCGCGAGCGAATCGACTTTGTCATTGTCACCCTCAACTTCGAGAGTACTCGTCGGAGTGTCAGTCTGTCAATCCACCTCCCTATGGCTACGCTAACCTTCTGATAGTGCTACATCATTCACCATCCTGACAGACCAAGACTTTTGTAAGCGCCGTCCAGGCCTGTCAATTCATACGGTACTGAATACGTCCTCTCAGGGTCCATCTACGGCTACTCCAGTGACACCTCGGGTCTCATGGGCGCGACCCTTCTACTCGCCGGCTTGGTCTGCGCAGCTGTCACGTCCTACCACCACCCTCTTTGACCGTGTCTTCACTCACCACCTGGCTCTGACGTGTAAATTGCTCTGTCCTGTCCTTGGGGCATCATGGTTGAGCTTGATTTGGGCTGGTATGTCATATTGTACCTATATCCTCTCCTTCCACCTCCCACTGACCGCAAGATCGTCATGTCAGCTCGCCCTCACGACACAGGGGGCCTCTTTGCGTTCATTGATGGCCATCATTGGTGGGCGCTTCCATAACCCTACTCCCAATAGCCATTGAGCTCACCGATCGAGGTCTCCCGGAACGCGGACGGTAGCTCGGCGATTTTATGGTTTTCTTGTATGTTGCTCTCTCCCTCTCGTTTGGCTGGCACTCAACCGACCTCGTCAAACAGCGGTTAAACCTCGTCAGCGTCTCCTGTGTGCTCGGTAAGTGACCTCCCAACACTTCCTCCTGGACCTTCCTCACATGATTTTCCACAGTCGAAGGCGCTCTTCGCGCAGGCCCCGATGCGAACCACCCCTTCAACATGCATCGCGGACTCATCTTCCAAGGCGCCCTCGTCGTCGCGACGGTCTCGACAATCGCAGGCCTGCACGGCAAGCAGGCGCGGCGCGAGATGGACGAGCGCAAGCTTTGCAGAGGGAGCGCAAATAGTCCCTCTCGAAGCGGAGCCCGCCGCCAGATTCCCTCTCCTTCACTCCTCTAACATCCTCCGCACTTTCCTATCTCAGTCGGGGCTCTGGAATATCTGTCTGTTTTTGTAAGTTTCTTGTATGACTTGATGACCTGACCTCCATTTTCGTTTTGGTGGCATACCATTGTATTCTACGTGTTCCATCAGTAGCGTTGATGCCTTGTATACTTCTCGCCATACCTTCTGGACATGTAAACTACAATGGATTCATGAAGACTGCGACGTCATAGAGTTTTCTTTTATTTTTGCAGGCGGAAAATATCTTGACTCCATTGTTGTCGAAAACAAGTAGTCCCTATGTGGGGACGCTGTGGGACCAAATCTGTCCACTATGAGACGCCTAGACCTGAAACAGAAGCCCAGATAAACCGATCGCTTTTGGTACTTACCTCCGGTACTGCCTTGTCTTCTGCTTCGTGCTCATAACCTTACCATGTGCAAGCGCATTGTTTCATAAAAACTTATAGTCATCGCCAGTCGGCTAAGCAGCTCTCGTTATGTTATGCCTGCATTAACACGCGAAATTACGCTCCTGATGGAAAGAGCTGCGAAAACCGTCCATGAAGGAGACTCGTGATTGAAGGGTTAACAAAGGTATGCAACCACGAACGATGACAATTCAAGAGTCAACGTCTCTTCTTCGGCCTCATTGTGACTTGTTTGCGACTGTTCACAAAGCTGCTAGTCCTACACATGAAGAGACTATGTCATCAAAACAACCTAGACTTGCCAAATAAAGCCTCGTAAGGCACTTCCCTGGCGAATTCTTGACCACTCGCAGCGCATGGATGTTGTTGTCGCTGCTGACCCAAAATGAACGGGAAATATCAGACGCTCGCAGATGAGCACAGTGAGGAACTAGCTTTCGCCTCAAAGCACTTTTGTCTCAACATTGATATAACGTTCATATGCCGATGAGACGCATTAAACTCTCAACTTCTCTTCCTATCACCATAGGCGTCGGATTATCCCCCGTCTACATAGGCATGGATACTAGCGAAGGCAATGTGCCGATGAAAATAGACTCGTGAGTACCTTGTACTGCAATACTACCCGGAGACAAACGCACATCTCACGCCGATTCAAATCGCAGATGATGATCGCGAACGGAAACGAGCCCATGCCCCGACCATGGCACTAGCGTAATCCTAGTGCCGCCCGGCAGTGATTCCCAGTAGCGAGACACACCTTGTCGGTACGAAGCTAGTTAAATTCAACCGACCGTCGATATCACGAGATGGGATTGGTTGCAGGCCCCGTCGAGAATTCGTTTGAACACATCCTCGGCAACTGTAACATGGTTTACCATGGCTAGGCGAAAAGCGTGGAGTGGGCATTTAACCTATATGATAGATCCTGTGAACGCGCTATTAAATAGACATCACGTCGTCAATTCATGCCATATCGCACCAGTCAATGTCATCGCAAATAGGTCCCCGTTGAAGGGGTTCAACCTGGGCCTCAGGGCGCGTGCCGTTAGGCAAACCATGCAAAACCGATTCTCTCCGCCATCCCATCCCGGTATCAGAGCAAAAAAGGAGGATCAACATCTCGATAAACATATCATACCGATATTCTCTGCAATATGATTTCTTGTTACAGCGCTAGCCGCCACAACTTTTGGTGCGCCAATGGTCTTTGGCCGTAATGCATGATGTCAGAGCCTACACCATTCAACCTTTGCTGGGGGGGTCAGCGGTCCGAAACGGCTTGCCGGAGTCCTTGGCTCTGGAGTGCCTTCACATGCCACCGCACCTTACTCCAAGTTCGCCGCGGGAGGATGATGAAGTGGCAACAGTCTTGTGACGAGCGTTACGCCACAAAGATTGTTGCTCATGTGCAATTGCGCACCTCAGGAAAGCCTCCGTACTCCAAGGTATGTCATCGTTGTGTCACACTGGTGCTTTTCGCTCATATATAAGACGGAAAACCCTTTTTTTCAAGGAACTCTACATTAACTTCAATCGGACTCTTTCACGTCACGTTCATCTTTTCAATACCAATAATCTATCATGAACACTTCAGGCAGGACTGGCGCAGGCTACAGCACCGTAGGTCCCTCACCACTGTCGACCAACATTCACTAACGTTTGTATAGGCACCGGTGTCGGAACTGGCCCAGGAGGTGCCCACCTGCGAGCCGGGTCCCCATTCGCGCAGCTGAGGATATAGTCGCTGGTGCCACCCGAGGTTTGCCGCCAATGGTGCCACTGCCGGTCCAAATACCGCAACAACTGGTTATGGTGCCGGATACAGGAGCTGGCACCGTGGTGCAGGGATGGGAAGCTGGTACTGGCGCAGGAATGACCGGCGCCGCTGCGGGCGTGAGGCCGTCTGCCGGACAACGTATAGTCGGTAAGTCGTCGGATTACAATATCAGCTTGTGAAAAGGCGTTCTGACTCTCGGCGGTCACAGGGGAAGCTGAGAAGCTCCCACCGCCACCGGCCACATTGTCGAGGCAACCCTAGCTATGGTAGAGCCAGCGGGGGGGAGCCCAGTGAGAGAGGGAGAAGAAGGTTGGTAGCTGGTCGTGATGTCCGCGGTCCGAGAATCTAACTACAACCTCAGACCGGTATGCCTGCTGCTGTTTCTAACACGGCGGCGTTGGCACCACGAACGCAGATCTCTGGACCTGGAGCCAACACAGGAATTCGGGTACCGGCGGCCGCGGCACATACTAGGTGTTTTCATCCATCGCGAAACGCGGTTTCATTCTTGGATGCCATCGTAATCAAGCCGTATAATTCCTTCGGGTTGTGAATCGTAATTGTATTTGTACATGGGTTTACAAGGGCACCACGCCCTCAGGAAATTGTATTATATTTACAGCGCGAAACGCAGGAGAGAGGGTATCGTCAGAAAGCAATATCAGAGCCTAGTCAAAGCGTACAAAACTGGGGAGGACGGTATTACGGGGTAACAGGCTGTGTCCGATGAGGGTCCGAATACGCGTCGCTGGAAATTCGCAAACTTCCTGCTCTTCGCCATCCATCTCCTGACCGGGAAAGAAAAACAGCTGGCTCAACCCTAGGGTCATGACAGCGTGTCATCTTGAGCATCATACTGAGGCCCATACTGTCTGGTCTACCGCCAAGGTCCTGGTCCGTCGAGCTCATCCCAGATTTCGTCTGAAAGCTCTTCCGCCATCCGACCCCAAGGTCGAGCGGATATGCTTGCGGGGTAATGAAATGCGACCGAGTAGGAAGCACAGAGCGGAGCCTAGATGGTGTTACTATAACGCGTGCAGGTCGAGAGGTTAGGACGTACATATCCCACTGAGTCCTCTCTGTTCACGTCTTGCCGTCGTCGAGGTTGGGTCCGTCTCCATATTCTTTGAGTCCACGAGGTCCTCATCTCCAATGAGTCAACGAAGAGGCTCTTTGGTAGCATCCCCAAGGTGGTATAGATCTCTTGCAAGCCGGACAGGACCCTCGACTTTAGCCTGCTCTTGTTATAATACCACATGATCTAAAAACAGGGGTCGAACACGGTCTAAGTAGGAAAACGTCGAGAATGACGCGCACCATGGCCCATTCTCCTCTGGAAGCACCGAGCAGAGCATCTCCAGACACCCTCCGTCTGAGCGAACTCCGCGCAAAGCGGGTCTGCCAGAGATGGCGGGGCGGCGTCCGCGATACTCAAGAAATGCGGAGATGTCGCGCAAGTGTGGGCCGTTTCCCAGGTCCTCTACACATGGTCGCTGCAGGACACTGTCAAAGATATCCTTTTGGGGCTCATGGCCGATGGCTTGAGGATGCGAAGGTACTGTGGGAGGCGATGGGGGTAGTATTGTAGGTGGAAACATTGTGAGTGGGGGACTGGAGGGGCAGCTTCGAAGCGAATGGGTTGGGAACGTAGGGGTTTATATGGTCGCAGTGGCTTAGTTTGCGGTGACCGAATATATTGAATGGACGTTCGTTCAGATAACGAAGGTGTGGTTTGTTTGATTTCTGGCACCGGCTCGAGCTGCTTCCCGTCGGATTTTCCTTCTGGGCTTTGGTCTCCGCTTCGCTTTCTTAGCTTGATTCTTCTTCTTCCTTTTATTATTACATGGTCCAGGCAGGCCATGTCTAAAGCAAGTAGTGTCCAGAATGAGTCGTCGAAATCGTGAAATGGTCGTCGGTGAGGTGATGGTTAGTACAAGTGCTTTGAGCCCTGTTCGCGAATCGCGACGTTTGATGGTATGAGAAACACGTGATCGCGATCAGTTTGGACGCGAATAGTGGGCCGGGAGGACCCCCCCGTTCTTCTTAACTTTCATGTCCGAATCGTGAGTAAACTGCGTTTTTTCTTTCTTTCTGAAGCTGAAACCAAAGTCTCACAGCTGTTGTGAGAGTGCAATATATGCAGCAGAATAATAATGGTATTTTTAAACCGAAAGTCGGAGATGCTTGAATTTTGACGTTTTCCAACAGAGGAGCCACATATTAGTTCACTGTGTCAAATATATCCACAAAAACGAAAGAATTCGCTACTAGCATGACCATATGACCTTGAAAAAATCCCTGTTCATCAGTATTCTCCCCTCTCCCCATTCTTGACATTGCCCCGGCTTCGGCTTAGGGCTCCATGCCGACAGACCTCTCACACCGTTTGGAAGGACTACTTTCGGTTTTCCGTTACAGCATTTGGCAGTAAGCAGCACCTTGACATCGCGCTTGGATCCTGCGCTTGTTAACCATGGCTACTAACCAAACGCCTGAGAGAGCTAGCGCCACACTCAGCCAATATACGCTCGTCGCCATCTCCTGACACGCAAGCAACAACGCCTCATCCTGATTTTGGAACGAAATTCTCAGCTCAGGTACCAATCGGCCTATAGGCCTAGACGGGCCCAGACACATGGCGGTCTCGTGGGAGGATATTCCATCAATCGCTGGCACATCTGTCCAGGTCTATCATACACCAACTGGTCTGAACTCGAGCAGCTGGTAACGTGCACTCGGCGCTCGCACGCTCCCTGACAAGAGTTTAGGGCATTGTGTGGGACATGATTTCTGACCTATATACCGTTTAGAAGGATACCGTTCGACTCAAGGTCGGCCATCGCAGCTGTCGCGAAAGGTTTCTGGTCACCGGCCTCTGTGAAAGGTGATGATATTTTGTTGATGCTGTATATATTATGCTCCTAACAGAGTTTTTCTGTAGGTCACAAGGCGATGGGCCTGAAAATGCGTCAAAGAACCATGGGTTTGTACCACCATAGTGGATTGTTGGTTGAAAGTTATATGTTTCCCCTTCAAAGTACGCCGTCGTGGTGAGTGTATAAAGGCCTGACCTCTCTTTAGTTTTCGCTCAACTCCAGCATCTCTTCGCCGCAGACTCGCACTTCACCATCATGGCTGCTCCAGACATTGAGAAGATGTAAGCGACGCTGGGCACTGTTTGACCACTAACTTTGCTGATGCGTGAAATAGCGCTGGCCCCATGGTATGGATTTCACTCTCCAGATCGTTACACCCTCTCAACACCCGGCAATAGTTGGTGGGCTACCTTCTTAACTGGGGACTTTTTGTGTGCCCCTCTCCATTCAATTGTGTACGTGTAATTCATGACACCCCTTTGAGCCAATTGAAGCTAACTTTTTTCCGGCTCCCCACAGTCTTTTACTACCTCTCCTTTCCCAAAGACCGGTGGGGATCTAAGCTGATGATAGCATTCATCTACCTTATGGAAGCTGCACAAACCTTCATTATTACCAACGACTGCTTCTCTCATCTATGTGACCCATTATGGGGACATGGAGAACCTCAACAACCTGCAGCTTGAAGGAATTGCGGTGCCAATCTTTACCGCTGTCGGTGAGTTCGGAACGGATGTCGCTCCCATTCATGCACTGATATCCTGCAGTGAGCTGCGCGGTACAGTTGTTCTATGCCTATAGGTTGTTCCTGCTGTCCAAGCGGAGATACTACATGGTCATAATCGTGTGTATGGTAAGCAGCACTTCATTTGAACGCGCCAATGTTGCTCATCAAGCCTAGCTCTCAGTGACTCAACTTGTTGCGGGTATCTACACCGGCATCGACGCCACCTTGGTCGGCAGCTTTTCTGGACTGCAGAAGTCTCGTGCTGTACAGGTTGGCGAGGGTGTAAGTCTCACACATGATCCGGTGAACATCTCGTCTCACTCAGCTCTCTAGCTTTGGCTGGCAGGGAGTGCCTTGTGTGATGTTATCATTGCTACCAGTATGATCTATCTGGTACGAGAGATTATTGATGAGATACCTGATTCGCTGAACTAACGCTGCGTCTAGCTACTGCGAAGGGAGACCAGCAGTCGGGCCACTCAAAACCTCATTAACCGGGTTGTTCGTCTGATCATCGAAACTGGTACTTTGACAGGTGCGCTCATCCTAAGCACCATGGTCGTCATCAGAGCTCAAACCCTATCATTTCATGCAGCCGTCATGGCTATACTTTCCCTCATCCTTTATTACTCTTTCCCTGGGTTACCCTTCCCACACCCCCGTCGCTGCGGTGCTCTCTAAGCTGTACTCCAACTCTGCACTTGCTATCTTCAACAGCCGCATTCACATTCTCGGCGTGGTGTACGAGAATCGGACAGACGGATCCACGAAAATGCACATCTCGCTCAACTTTTGTCCCGGTGCCGCGCAGCCGCTTGCCAACAAGATTGATTCATGCATACCCCCAGGCCCGGTTCTCATTGAGGAGGACGTCTACGTACATTCGGATGAGAGCGCGCTTAAAGCATCAGGTGTGTAAGCCTTGATGTTGAAAGAAGGCGGGTGATCCCAAATTTTGTAGCGTCCCGCGTAACGGGTGGTGTGACATCCATAGGTTTTGGTCTCGGTCTAACGAGACGTCCACTCAAGACTCCTCGGACGTCTCATCTGACACGCTCTAGTAGGTTCTCATGTAACGGGATATGGTTGAAGCGTAACGCCGCGATGTGGTCTCCAGCATGGATTATGCCCGAGAATTTTTATGTACTGTTTTTCCCGTTCGTACGATGGGTCTGATGGTTGAACCTTCACCGTGTATAGTAGTATGTATGATATACCCCTAGTATTCCTATGAATCGATCATGATAGCAACACTAAGAGATGTGTGAGAGCTAGATGTGAGATAGACGTTACATAGAAGCAGGGCATATACCGACCTGTGCCCATGTGAAGACAACACAAGATCAGTTCTGGACTGGTGGTATGTGCGCTTCAATCCACGAAATATACTCTTCAATAATCCGGTTTGGGATATCATCCGCTTCATGGAATAGGTCGTGCAGAGCGCCCTACTCGGAGCGATCGGTTTGTGAGCGACTCAAGATGGAAAGAGCATTTGCTGACCTGATAGAGAGTCAATTTCTTGTCTTTGGCGTCGAGCTTATTGTAAAACGCCTCAGAAGCCGTCGGAGAGTTGGCCTGGAATGAGCTCAAAACGCGATCAACAAGGAAAGCATGCTACTGCATTGCACACGTGCGTAATCAGCACCTGAAACAAGTGGCATGAGCTGAGAACCCATTGGAGCACTAGCTCACGACGCACAGGTAGATCCTTGGGCCAATATTGGTAGTCTGTCTTCAACAATTGTTCTCCCTTGATGAATCATACTGAGTGCCACAGTGTGGACGGAATATGATAATGTAGGGCCTACCTGTGTCACCATGTCCCCTAGACCCTTCAGCGTGCCCTCTGGGCGCCGCAAAGGATCCTTTTTGATGGCCTCCACAACCTCGGGTCGTCTCGAAAAATCGCTATCAAAGTATCAAATATCTTGTAAACGCTCCATAGGAACATTGTGGTGCACCTCTTCAGGCATAGGCGCAGCAAGCACTTTGGTAGGCATAACCTTCCCAAGGTACGTGGCGACAACCCGGAGGACCTGACTAGCGGGATATGTGAGATGAACCAGAGGCGCGTTCGCGATTACGCCTGCTAGCTTTGAGACAACTTCCGGACGTGGTGGAGCTTCGGGTCGAGTGGGGAAGGCTAAGGCGAGGCCGCCACCCTGAGACCCATGGTTAACGACCAACCAATTGTGGCGTGTCCACAAATAATCGAACAGATACATACAGCTGAGTATCCCATGAGAAAGAGAGGTAGGCTCGGATACTCCCGCAAGAGGTTCCCGATCCACCACTCAACATCCCTAAGCTCATGGTCGCGACTGGTCTTGCCATAGGATGCACCGGAGCTACGGTGTTCCTCGTCCAGCGCAGTCCTTCCAAAGCCGCGTAAGTCGTACGCGAACACTGTGATGCCCGCGCTCCGGCCAGCTCTTGAACACATCGTCATAGCGGGATATGTGGTCTGCGAAGCCGTGGACGTAAAGAACCACGGCTTTGGGGTGCGCCGCGGTCCAGGTGCGCGTGTAGAACTGGTGAGAGTCATAGCCCGGCAGCCATGCTTCGGTGTATGAAAGACCAGTACCTGTAGACATGTGGAAAGAGAGAGAGTAAGTACTATCCAGCTGTCTTGGTCTGGTTTATAAAGTGTGCATGGTGCTCCGAGTCGATTGTTTCATGTCTTAGCGAATAATATCGGGGTGTGATGGCGGGCGCTGAGAAGCCAGTATGCTTAAGCACAGCTCGGATAAGGGGAAGAGCCCTCGCCGTCCCATGTAGCTTATTTTTGAGGCCTGAATGGTGTACAATCAGCGTCTTTGAGTCTTGCGGTGTGCGGTAGCAGATCTAGAGATTGAAAGCAGCCGTTCGGCCACGCACCTTGAAGCCGAGCTCGCGTGGCTGGGCGGCTCGTTCTAGCGCCAATCACCGGGTCCTCGGTCTCTGATGGAAGCCGGGAACCGCTGTCGATCGTGTGGGAGGCTTGAGGTAAAGTCTTCTGCGAACGGGATTCTAGGAGGCTGAATGAACACGTTAAATATTGTTTGTATATATTCTACAAATGAGATCTATGATACCAGTTTCAGCGCTGAAAATGTAACGCCACACCTAAGGGCTGGCCATGCAGCTCAAGTTTCCTCGACTTGTTGAGATCGCTTCTCAGTTGCATCTTCCCATTCGCCCATGCGTCATCCACCTGCGTATGAAGAGGCAAGCCCTTCATAAGCGTACTCGCGAGTAGCCCGAAGCCCCCGCCACGCCGATCATAGACCTGCCATAGCACGACAAGGCTATCCCGCGAACGCGGCACGCACCTCCGTGCGGAAGGGTTCTTCCAAGCTTGGGATGCTGGGAATGATCGAGTACGCGATGGATACGCCACCTGGAAACTGTTCAATGAATCGGGTGGGGGAGACGTTTGCCGAGCTGGGTTTGAAGGACGGCAATTCCGATTGTCTACACACCCCACACCTATACGACCGTAATATTAGCAAGTGTTCAAAGAGCGGGTGATGTTTGCGCACGGATTGCCCCCCCCTGGCAAATGAGGCGACAGAATGCAAACAAAGCGAGGGCCTGTGCGTTTTGCGCAACAGGAAGCGGCGCAAGCACGGGATAGTACGTCGCCGCATACACGATTGCGCTCGCAAACCCGAGTAGGATGAGCCCTCCCTGTGGCACGGGCGAGCGTAGAGTCGGCGTGTGTAGGGTAGCGAGAACGGCCCATTCCGGCTAGAATACATCGCCCACCCAGCCCATATCTGGGGACGGTATCGCTTTGATGCTGCGATCGATGCCCAATGACGAGCAGGAACAAGCCACAAGGAAGGACGAGTCCGAAGAGGAGACACACCGCTGGAGCGCGTGGGAGAGGCAACGGCACCCCAGCACGCTTGGTAGTAACGTGGGCATAAAATCTGGGATTCGTGTGAACGAGACGTGGGGTAGAGATGTTTCGTGACGTACATAGAACGGTAAATGTGACCACTGGCGAGATGAATGTTTGCAGATATCTGCAGACTGTCAATGCGTGGTACTCTGGACTAAAGCAAGAATGCTCATTACCCGCTCAAGCTTGTCCGATTGGATACGAGGCTCAGTGGGATCTGAAACGACGGTCGCCAATGACTCACAATATCCCAAATAGCGGGATCTGGAACCTACCAGAGGATTCTTCGCAAGTGTGATCTCATAAGCCAGGAAACACCATCAAGCCGACCAAACCGACGATGAGCGGCGCCAGTGTATGCGCCGAGGTCCAAGGGTAGCGAACCCCTCCCCAAGTCAGGGCAATAACAATTGCACTCGAGAGCTTCCGATGACGAGGGCGTTACCACGTATTACAAGGTGAGAAACAGGTGATGTCATGAGATTTACTACAACTGACATCCAATCCATTACGACCCATTTTCTCACGGAAATGATCCTCGTGTGGAGTCTTTACGTTTAGAAAGAGGACGATTAGCAGTGCCAGCAAACCGCTGTGATGAAGGAGGGGTTCAGGTCTGGTAATGGATGTTGAAAGTTGGTGGCAATTGAGTCATGTCGCCGTAGACATTGATACCTGATAAATAGGATAGTCACCCACATAAATGTATAGCCATCTCCATTGACACCCATTCATGCGCACAATGCCCCCCCGAGGATCACTCTCGGACGATAGGGTGCCAATTTCCCGTCGGTCAAATTGCCCACGTTGCTGGAGTGTATCTGTTTCGAGGAGAGGATATGTTTGGGGAGTGAACTCGGAAACTTACGGGACGGTAAGCCAAGGTCACTCACAAAGCAATGAAAAGAATTATATAGGAGTTCTGGACGAATGCTTCGTCGCAGACGTGTACGAGATCCGATGTGACTATATGATCGCTGGTTTCATGCACAGCTATGGCGCCTCCTCCCGCACACTCTGGACTGGACTGGATAAGTATCTCTGTCAATTCAGAACGCTCAGGGCAATAAGGCTGAACGAGTTGACGTACTGACTAGTGAGGATGCGAGCAGCAATCAAACCCCATTCATGTTTTGGGCTGAACCACAGGAGTATGACAGCTAAAACCCCAGAGGGGCAAAACATTCCACAGTGAACCCCACAGAGCATGAATCTAGGGTCTGCGACAGAATAACCTGTGGATAATGTCAATTGTGAGAATACGGTGCTACAAATCGGGGCCGATTAAACCCACAAATACCTTGAGTGCAAATACATGACCACCATGTGGCCGGAAGTGAGGGGTGCGGTGGCAGGCAATAGCGTAAGCGGAGCGACCGGCACACTAACTCCGTTAACCGTGTGGTGAAGGTCGGTGCACAATTGGTTGGTTATCAAGGCCCGCTGTAGGACACAGCGGAGTCTAGTTGGTGGCAAGTTCATAAGGTGACATAAATAACGTCTAGCTAAATATGAAGCCGGGGTATAGGACTCACGTATTCACACGGCGACGGACAGTGAGAAAGAGAAGATACAGACAGAATCGCGCGAGGTAAAGGTTAGAATCCAAGAATCGGAAACCGCGGTGGAAGGCAGTCCCGGGAGGTGCTTTCCCCTTGGCTTTATTCTCTGCCTGAACAAGCATTTGTTCTTTGGCTTTGTGCTATATCAGAACGGCTTGGAACGATATCCAAACCGCGGTGACAGCGGTAGGGAGGGATCCGGGAAGTTGCGTGTGGGACTGACATCGCGGCCATGCGACGAGGTACAGGCTAGCGGGGTTCCGAGCCGGGGATGTCCAGCGAGGAGTCGAGTCGTTGGGTTCCGATTCCGATGCTTGGTCCCAGTTATTATCCCCGCGTTTGACATGACTGTTTCCCGCGACACTTGCCCGCGTTCGCCTGAGGTCGCGCGTTAGTGACGATTCGTCGGGCAAGGTGAAGTGGTGGATCTTGCATAAGTGGAGGGGGGAAATGCCCTAGCTGTAGAAAGAAGGAAATTACGCTTGAGACGTTAGTCTCAAAAACTCGAATCAAGCCTGGTAAGAGCCGAGCACCTGGTTCGCATGGCTTGAGCGAAACAACAAGGAGAGACAGAAGGGTGCAAGTACTTACAACAGAGCACGCATGCAAGCAGAGTGATCATTATTAATAAACCGTCGTGAAGTCTCAGACATGTCGCTATGGCTTGTCAAGAAATGGGTGCTAAAATCTTGATGTGGAGATACACAGGCTCGCAAGCAAGTTCGGAAGGTAAGTGGCTTGCTGCTCCCTCAAGGTTACCGCTAGGATACGTCCTGTGAGGAAAGGGTCAACTGTATCGTAGTATCAACGATGATTGGTCCCACAAAAAAGACGCGCATACCGTAAGAAGGAGCGAGGCGCTGCACAAGATACGCGATGCATTGTTTCAGCCGCACGGAGGATCCTAGGCTATGAATGATGGTGACCCGTGGGCCAATTTACCGTTGCCTCGGAGCTAGGGTCGTGTACATCGTTGACGCGTGAGGACCACTACGCGTGAGCCAGTCGAGTCCGGATTGCACAAAACACACTCTCAAGAGTGAATTTACTTGTCCTCGAAAGCTCTTCGCTGCCTCCTTTCGGGCATGGTGGTGGTTCTGAAGCAAACGGTGAAGCAAAGGGTGGGAATGTCATGCCAAAATTGGCTTCATCACTGGTTGCCTGGTGCTTTGTCAGCAGAGACGCCGGAGGGAAAGTTCACCGAATGGACCATGCAGAGTTCATCCATCTCTCAATGGTTACTCCTATACATTGGGAATTCAGGGCGATCTCACTTTACTATCAGTGCCTATGCGTACAATATAATTCCTGCCTGGCAAGCCACCGCAGTAATCAGTCATCACGAACGTGCATAAACCTCATGTCATGCTACGCAAAGCTTTACGCAACACTCGCTACTGGAGTTATGTCACAAAACGAGTCTAGATTGACTAGGTAAAGTTCGATCGAAGACTACCGGATAATTCATCTTACATGAGTTAAACACGCACGCAACTCAGGAGTCGCTATAGAAATGTTATTCCACAACCATGTATCACGACACCTGAACAACGGGCTTTGCGACACAAAGCGCGATTTTTGTCTGACGGCACTCAAACGCAGCGGGCATGAGCGACTGCGCGTTCTAATGAGTGCCGACGAATGGACGTGCTGTGTGTCTCACCATGAGCCGCGTTCGAGGGCTATACCAGTATGTGTTCTAGACCTAGCCCGTACTCTATTTCTGCACCTCACGCAGATAGTAGCACTCTCCCGAATTTCCTACCCTTCTCCCGCCGATCCGCACTAGATAGTCGATATGCCACAACGTGCCCAGAACCTCGAATTCCATCTGCAGAAGGAGAGCTTTGTCTTTGACCCAGGGACCCAGGGTTTCACTACAAGGTGCGTACCCCACTCGACCTCCGAGAAAAACGCACGTCAGTACAGCGCGAGAAGACTGCAGTAAAACGCTATTGGCTTCCCAACCCCTGCTCCACACGGGACGGCGCGACGCGCTGACATTGCTAATTCGCAACACGGGGAATGGTAGCCAATAAGGATTTCG
Source organism: Phlebiopsis flavidoalba (assembly GCA_035772785.1). Lineage (NCBI taxonomy): Eukaryota > Fungi > Basidiomycota > Agaricomycetes > Polyporales > Phanerochaetaceae > Phlebiopsis > Phlebiopsis flavidoalba. The sequence goes on from JAOCPU010000058.1 coordinate 21,514, forward strand.
TAGGGAGCCGACTTGGAGCATCTCATGTTCAAACATTAAGGGTGACTTCGCCACCGCACCGCGAATCACAAACAGAGCGGTGAGCGCGATCCGCGACTCGGGATGATGAGTAACAAATGATACCCCCAGCACTAGAGACGCGCGCCGAGACTGGATGGTGCGTTCGCCACGCGCCGCCTACTACACTGCATCCACTGGTGGCACTCGGCACATCCTGAACGATCTAGAGCTTAGAGAGGTTCGTGACGTTTCCCGGGCATAAATTGCCCATTCTTGTGAGTCGGCCTCGTCTGTTTATAGACGATTAGCACTCAGTCTATACCCTGCATTCCAGTTAGCGGGAAGACTACGCCCGGAGTGACATTTCATCTATTGATTTGCAGGCCTCGGGATTACAGGGCATAAGACGTTCCCTCCGATTTCAGTACCAGAAAACTTGTCGAGCGTCGGCCACTCGCTGGGGGCTGTCGCATATGTACGCCTCTTTCTTCTTTCGACTCACAATACTTTTATCGCGGATGAGGATGATAACATTTTTCTGTTCATAGGATGTTTTTTTTTTTTTTGTTTTCGAATCAACCACTATAGCTTTCCTCTCCGACTCAATTTCCCAGCATCCGCTTTCTGTCGTATTGGTGGAGTTTAGCCTCTCCTATTTGATGACCCCTGGTCTTCACGTATAACACCACCAACAGGGGACGGCGATTTCAGAAACCGATTATTTCGACAGATCTTCCTAACCGGATTTATAAGATGAATTGTTTTTTTGTTCATTACTGGCCGACTCAATCTTTCTGGCCTTCCCGATATCAATTCGATATGGGCGTTACGTCGTCCTTATGGGCGACTCCCTCCCCGCTTTTCTCTCGTCTCTCTCCTCTTTTCCTCCTCCCCCCCTCTCTCCTCCCCCCCCTCCCCCCTCCCCTCCTTCTTCTCTTCCCCCCCCCCTTCCCCTTTCTCCTCCTCCTTTCCCCCCCCTTTTCTTCTTTCTCCCTCTCCTCGTTCTTCCCCCCCCCCCCTTTTCCCCCCCCCCTCCCTTCCTTCCTCCCTTCGCCCTCCTTTTTCTTCCCCCCCCTAGCATTTCAATATGGAGTATTTGTTTTTTTAGTTATCGTGCTCGACCCCCTTTCCTCCCCCTCTGTGCATCTCTTTCTCCCCCCCCCGGATGGCGCAACTTTTCCAGTACTTAAGAAACATTGCAGCGACGTCATCTATTTGATATTGACCCACTCAGTCTAAACGGTCATAGACATTCGGGCCCTGCGAAATCTGACCTACCGCCATGTATCCGGACCAAACATCCGGGCTGGCGTCACGCTCAAATGCACCACAAAGTACAACAGATGTGTGATGTGTGTTTGCATGCCTGTCTTTTTGCTCACTATCGTGATTGACCAACTCTCCCAGGCTGTATTCTACGATCGCCAGTCGAACATTAGAGCATACGACTACTTGCCTGTGTTTTGCGCATTTGGTATTTCCAGTCATCTAATCTACGGCAACCCGCCCAGACTTCCTGCTACGTGCGCGCATACTTGAATTCCAATAAAGGATGCCGCCGTAACAAGATTAGGCCCAAGCCGTTCCAGCAGGATCTGCTCACAGTCGCACTCTAGAGGGTTGTACACCACAGTTCAGCGACAGTGGACGGATCGGGGCACTTTGTGAGTACGACTCGCTCGTCGATCATGCTTTTACGCGTACTGAAAAACTCTTTCACGCGCAACGTAGGTTGTTCAGACGATCCTGAGGGCCTTAGCGCAGCGGTGTTTGGGCAACGCGTTGGCGTATCGCCCCCCGTCAAACCTGCAAGTTCAGTTCATCTTGCGAGGCTTTAATACTTGATGGTCACTGACAGTCGGCTATGAAATGAATATACCTTCAATCTCAAATCATTGAACGCAATAAGCACGAGGTGTAGTACTCATGATACACGATGCATTGTTTCAGCACGAAGCATCAAGGGAGGATTTAGGTTATGAATGATCGTGGCGAGATAAGTCGCACAGGGCTGCGGGACGCGAGGCATACATCATGTGCAGAGACGGCTTTATATGTGACCACACTCTTGTGGTTCGTTCTCTCGACCTCGAAAAATTCTGCAAATTTGGGAAAACGTAGGGATCGCCCTAGAGGTCAACGGCGAAGCAAAGCGTGGAAATGTCATGCCCGAAGTGGCCTCATCATCGTGATTGGGAAAATGCTTTGTCAGCAAGGGACGCTCCCCTCAAGGTCGTGCCAATAGCCAGAGTGAGACAGACGAAAGTTTCCTAAGAGGTGTTTTGCTCCTAGTTGCACACCCAAACCAGGGTCTCTGTACGATATGTACTGAAGGTTCAGGGGGGCAATCTGACCCCACTATCAGCTAAATACTGCGCACACGCCGTTATTGTAAGGGCCATCGCTCGAGGACTGAACATTCCATGAATTCGGGTCATGTCTGCACTAACACTTGCCAGTCTGAGGCCAGATAAACGAGTGGTTCTAGGTAAAGTTAATCAAACTCGTCATCCATCTTTATGGGCTAATGTGAATATCGGGACCTGCTATAGAAGAGTCTACCTACCCATCACGAGCCCGGAACAGCCTCTTGAAAGTGCGATTTGACTTACCAAGGGCGCCAGACACAGGCAGCCAATGACGTCGACGTGAGATATGAAGGCGTCGCCGTACCCGATTCGCATCGTGGGCTGAAGCGTACTCATAAAGACTGGGTCATGCTCTATCGTTTTGCTCCGGACACCAGCCTTTCCTTGAGACCCTCGCTCTCCATTTGAACACCCTCCCCGAGTCTCTAACATGGATATCATCCAGCACTCTGAATGTTCACCTGCAGAAGAAAAGAGAGCTTTGTCTTTGACCCAAGGCCAAGATTTCACTTTCAGGCACGTACCTTAACCTCTAAGGATCCCTGTCATTTAACACCATTCATAGATTGCAGGACTGTGAAACCGCTACTGGGTTCCCGACCGTTACTCTACGGACACCCCGATGCGCTGACACTTTGATCTGCGCACACGGAAAACGCCGCACACTAAGGAGATGTGGGAACCGACTCTGACTCACTTCTACAAGCTTCTGCTAGCCTCTCCCGAGTCTGGCGTGAAGATCCGCGACGTGTGGTGCGTCGACGCGCCGAACCACGGCGACTCGGCTATCCTGAACGACGATATTCTCGAGAGGTCTATGCACGTTTTCCGGGCAGCGCATCCCCATCGTGTACGCTTCTCTCCATGCAGGGCACGGATTGTGGCTTACCTGCGAACTTAAGTCAGCTGGGAAGACTACGCTCGGAGCATCCATCTATTCATCGCAGGCCAAGGGAACAGGAGTAGATGTCGATTTCAGCACTAGAAGGCTACGTGGGGGCTTGGTCACTCAGTGGGAGCCGCCGCCATGTACGTGTTCATGATACTTCACTCCGAAAGGAATTATGACATCCGTCCTACCATAGGATGTTGTCGACAACGTATTTCCCAGACATCAAGTTCAGCTCCGTGATATTAGCAGAGCCTATGATTGTCCGCAAGCCAAATCCCGAGAGAACTAAACTACTTTTGATATTACACAATACACGATGAACCGGAGAGACATTTTGCCGACTCACGAGGCGGCTTTGCAGCATTTCAAGTCTACAGTAGTCACTGTGGATGGGATGCCGAAGTCCTCGAGAAATATGCTGTACGTGATCTCACACCAGAAGTTCTGGCCAGGCTCAAACGAAACTGCTCAAAGAGGTTTGGCTTGCGAAGCCTTCCCACCGCCATGTACCCAGACAAATCATCCGGTATCACACTCAAGTGCCACAAAGCACAGCAGACCGTGAGCTAAGCAGACCTGTACCTCTATTACCCCTCTCATCGATAGCTATATAGGCCGTCTTACAGGATCGCCAGTCGAACGTAAGAGCATACGACTACCTGCATGTGTTTTGCAAAGCCGTACCGGTCCATCTGATCTACGGCAAGCAGCCCGACTTCCTGTACGTGTGTCCGCAGACGTTCTTCCTGACGTGACGGCTGACGGAATCAGGCCTGGGGTCTTTCAACACGATCTGTTGACGGTGCTGACGATAGGGGATCAACGGACGTTTGTATGCAACTCACAGCGAGGTGGACGTCTCAGGACATTTTGTAAGATTTTCTCCGTGAAATTGTTTGTCATTTCGTTTGACTTTGCATCGCAACATAGGTTATGCAGATGCAGCCGCAGGGGGTCTAGCACAACGGATATGGGAAGCACTGGTATATCCTACTACTCCATCCACGGCGTGTTTGGATCACGCGAAGTTATAGATTTCTCTTCGGGCCTGTTGCTTCCGCGTTCCGCAGAAATGAACATGCGGATTTGATTCTTCTCCATTCAAGAGCAGCACGGGCACTGATCTCTGCTGCCAATGCTTGTGATTCGGCATTGGCTTCTCACGCGGTAATGTTCCCACGATAATTTGAGCAGGTTGCCTACCCCAGCTCCTTTGGTTTATAGCATACTCTCCTGGCATGCCTCTTACCCGTTACCCCCACTAATGTGCCACATTTAGTAGCCCAATTACAGCCCGCAGGCCCCAACCCCGCACCGCCTACGAAAGGGTAAAATTATCATTTCGCTTACCGTAAGTGTTTTCATGTTTTCTTTATAAACCAATGCTAAGCGCCGCCTCCCTATTCCGATCCGTCTTCTGCCCGGAGCAGTCAGTCTTCGATACTATTTCATTGAAATCTATATCCATGATGGCGATCCCATCATCTTTGGGATAATCCTTATTAACCTGACATCATCTGCAAGCGGACGCACAACAACTTCCCCCTACCATAACGCCCACCATGCTAACACCCCGCACGCACCGGCCACCCTACCGAACAAGTCCATTGGCCCCGCCTACCCACGTCTACGTGACCGCGCCAAATGCTACCGCCCTGCAAGGCCAAGCACGAACGACGCAGAGGGCATCACGCTCGTGCTCCTGCACTCGGCGGGGTTCCACAAGGAGATGTTCGAGCCCACGATCGCGGAGCTCTTTGCGCAGTACGGCGGCGCAACAGGGGGCGCAGGGGTGGTCCCAGCCTGCGACGATGGAAGGGACCGGGCCGATTCGCGAGGTGTGGTCCAGTCGCAGTGCCCGAACCAGGGATGAGTCGGCGGTGCTGAATGATGCGGGGGGGCGCTCCGGACGCCGGAGTACGATGAGAAATGTGAACCGTGAGCGGTGTTGTGGGCGGGTATCACTGTCAGCTTATTTTTGATGTGTTAGTCTGCGCGGAAGAGTATGGCGAAAAGCTGCGTATGCGATTCTTAAAAAAAAAAGGAAACTGCGTCTGTGAAGCAAGGTGGGATCGGGCTCGACTTTGAGAAGGCGAATGTGGTCGGTGTTGGTCATTCAGTGGGAGGAGTTAGCATGTATGTTCTTATTTCTCCGGGGCTCTCCAAGTCGCTCATGGGCAAACTCGTCAGGATATATCTCGCGAATATGCTACCGATGAAGAGTCTCTACAAATCATCGAACCCTCCCTGATATCCGGGAACAAAAACACACAATGGGGACGCGCTTCAACAAAAATGGTTTCCGACTCGCGTACGAACGCAAGGATACATGGCCAAATAGACAGACAGCGGCGAAATATTTCAAGAAAGCGACACGATGGAACGATGACGTATTCGACTTGTTCATTGTGAGCATCACGGATTGCGTACGCTCCTTGTTCTCTCAATTCTTATCTGGATTGCAGCAACACGGCCTCAGACCACATCCTGCATCCAAATTCAACATCCCATAGGCCCTGGCGTCACGTTGGGAGCTGTTCACGACAAACCAAAGAGGCCGGTACATGCACACCTCGATGACGTCCATCGGCACTTGGCCCTCACATAACAGTAACTCTAGCATGATGTTCGCCGGGCACTCGACTCCCCGAGCGGCAGAAGTCAGACGCCATCCTGGGACAAGCCTTTCTCAGGACAGGACATTCCCAAACACACCTCATCCTCTTCGGCGGCGTACATGACCTTCTGTACGTCTTTACCCCACCCCAGCGCGCTCCCCAACGCGCTGAACCCCCACAAGGCCTGCATACATTCCAGGAAGCCATCGTCAGTCGCCCACAGCGCGACATCTTGCAGTCCGTACGGGTAGTCGATTGAAGGCTGGGCATCTGGTGAGTTTCTCAAGGCCGCGCTCAATGCCGTTAAGAAACGGACGCGAAAAGGGGTGACCTGGTTTCCTCCCCTGCAGGTTCCGCAGGAGCAGCCGGAGCAGCTCGCGAGGGCTCATGTTATGAGACGCTGTGTTCCCACGAGTGAGCGCGGAAATGTGCGTGGTCGTAGTATGCTGTGAGTCTGAGCCGGGCGGAATGCTGGCGGTATGCTCTTTGCAACAGGGGCGCCCGGAATGCGATGCCCATCTGTACGAGCGTAGAGCAGAAGATCCTGCACGGGTGTTTGTTATACGCCTGACATGAATGCCATCCGATAAGACTGCTGAATGGATCTCGATGTATTTTCATACGACAACACGAATCCGTATGAACACTTGGACATCTACATGCGTTTGAATACGAAACACTTTCACATTTGTGCTAGACGTTCTCGCAATGGTCAAACGAAGCGACGATGCACATATTGCGATTTAAATTGTCAATTACTGGGCTCAGATGTGGTAAACTACTATAACTAATTACAATGACTCGTACACAGACTCGGAAAACGCCACAACTCTATTCTTACAAAGTTAGGACTCTTGCTTGCAATATTGGGTTCAGAGGCCAGCCTCGCCAAACGTGGCGGATATCCCCGCCGTCGTTCTCATTCTACTTCTGTTAACGTCGAGATTGAATGGGGGGTAGCAGCCTCTTCAGTGATCTGATTGGACACATGAGCTGACGCGTGCGAGTACATCAAAGCGAGAGAACAATGAGACGTACGGGTTCGTCAGCGCGGCTGTCAACGACGATGCTCTGGGCCTTGAGCCAGGCGAAGCGAGGAAATCCGAAGGTGGCCGGTAGCCGAGGATCTTCTGCTCTTCAGACTGGATGGCTTCCGAGCTTCGTCCCCCTTGGGCGAGGTCCCTCCAGGTTCACCTCGGCGGTGGGAGACTGGCTTACGCTGCGGCGCTGGTACCCTGGTTTTAGGACCATTGTCAGCGAATACAATACAAAAATGAGATTCAGGATATGCGTACTCAATCTTCTTCGCGTCCTTGAGAGCTGCCTTTGCGGAGCTTGGCTGGTTCAATGCCGGTGTTACTGGTTTATCGTGGGGTTGCTTGCATGTCGGACTGCTTGGGCTTGGCACGGCGGCGTAGTAGAGCCTTGTGGTGGCCGGTAGCCAAGGTCTTTTGCGTTGTTGCTTCCGACATGAGGCCATTACGAACTCTCTCAGCTATCAGACATCTATCAGTAAATAACAACATAAAACGCGGGATAATGTAACCAACATACCGCATCCAGCCAATGGAGACCTGAGGCCTTCAATTCGTCGATGAGTCAGGCAGAGACGCCGTGGCCGGCCTCCCGTCACTCGGAGAGCCGCAGTACATCTGCCCAAGTCGTGGATAGCAGCGCTTGCAGCGCAGACGCACCCAGAGGATGCTTACGATTGGCAGCAGACTGAATACCTGAGTTTTCCCTGCAAGCGAGCCCGGTTGGCGGTTAACGATGGCCCAAAAGGCTTTTTGTGGCATACGCGGACTTTTATGCTGATCTTCCGCGCCTATCAGCTGGAGTAGCATTCTTAGCGCTGTGGAAGTCTCATGTCCGCGGGAATTTCTTTATTCAGTGGTAGAGACGCCGCACCTTCGCCTGATTGCGGTCAACAGGTCCAACGCCAATGCTTTGCTGCGCTGCTCCAACTTCTTTCGCTTGATTTCACGCCAATCCTAAGCGTCGTGCGATGGCGAAGCGGAAGACGGATAGGCTTCTTCGCTGATCTGAAGCACGAAAATGTCGTTTGGGTGGTGCTTTGCGTGCTTTCCAGACCTGAGGCCTCCCGCAGACACAGCGAACCTGGAGGACGGGAGCGTATCTCGAACGAGCCTTATGCTCCAAAGACATGGCTTTGCGGGCCTCAGCTATGATTATTCGTCAGTCCTACTATTCGGACGAACATTCATCTGCGCATAATTAACTATACCTCTCTATTAGCTGATGTTCTTGAGTGTCGATAACGCACTGGGACGCGGAAAGCTGCGGCGCGAATCGTGATGCCGGCAAGCAACCAGATGAAAGACGGAGCGTTTGCGGAAAGCATGTTGTGGATATCCGGGACGAGCTACGTCGGGAAAAGATACGTAGGAGGAGGGAATGAACCAAGGGCGTAGCATGGAAGTCAGAGATGAAAGGTGGGACTGATCACGTAGATCTCTGGTGAACACGCGCCGCCAAACCCGCAAGATATGCTGCGGATGCCTTATATTACGATATCCACGCCTAAAAAGAGAAAAGAACTTAACCGAAAAATGCGCCAAGAGGCATAACAGGAAGAAAACAAAGAGGTACGCACCCAACACAGACAGAGAAGATAAATGAAAAATAACAACACATACGACCGGAACAGCGTCGGCAAACCCGGCACAAATCACAAAACGAGGCCCCTATTCAGCGAAAATGAACAGCAAGAGAAACACTAAAAACCACACAAAAAACAAAAGGATCGTCACAAAATATGAACCTAGCGTGATAGAAAATATACCATCCGAACGTCCATCTCGCGTACCCCGAAAGCTGGTGGGAGAACCCCCGCTTGGAAAGGGCCAATGCCAGCAAACTAGGTGGAGTCCCGCCATCTGGAAATAAGCGCACAATTTCGGTCGGGCAAACGGGCCGTGCGCCACCAAATGGCTGTCGCTGGGCACAAGTTGCTCAGTCCAAACATTGGCCGAAACCTGGACGACCCACACGATGCGCGGGTAGCGCATTTTTCCTTGTTCACCCACATATCTTAAATTTTTTTTTATTTTTTTGTTCAAGAAACCAACGTAAGCTAGTACGGTCCACGATATTTACGCGTTTTGCTAAATATTGAAAATTACTCATAGAATTGTGCTCGAGATTTTGTATGGCCGCATTTTGAAGGTCAGGCCTCGTGGTCCTCATTTCATCACGATGGAATACTGCACTACAACACATCGCCCACCTCGACGCAAGCAAACCGGTGGCATCCAACAACCCAAAAAACCTAACGTGATAAAGACACAAGCGCCATATAACCACAAGTGCTATGTTTAGTAGCCGACAAGCGTACGAAAACTGGCAAGAAGCTTTACGCCTAATTCACAATACACCACAACGAGGCATAAAGCAGTCGCCGTACACCACAAAAACACACGCTTCCGTGAGATATTTTGGCTAACAAGTGGCATGAAAATTTTAACGCGTGCTGTGAGTTTCCTCGAATCTACTATGCATGCACTAACCAGAACTGATTGTATGGTGGACTGATACCGGGCAGGGGGCCAAAATTTGAAGTATACCGTCGCGTTTCATTCCCAGTATTTACGACTTCTTCACGTCTCACACAAATGATCAAGAACAGACTTTCGCAGTGCCCCCAGAAATAAGTTCTGACACACCGTGTCACCGACGTTGTACGCCGAAGTTGTTGCAAAACTCTTGTCGTTTGTACACCCGATGGATGTGCACAACAAATAACACCTCAACAGCCCGGTGCTTTCTCGAGCTCAAATTTGGCTGAACTTCACCGAGGCCGCCCATCTTTGAGGAACACAGATATAAGAACATAGCACTGTACCCAGGCGATCTCAACAATGAAGCCGTCCAGTTCTCCAGACCGCACACTCTCGTGCAGCAGGGTGTTGTATGAAAACTGTGTTGCCAATTATACGAGCTCTTGATCGCTCCATGTAAGAAGCTTTTTTGGTTGGACAAGGCTCTGGGTTAGAGTGAAGATCAGCTGCTTTATGGCCGGCTGCGAAGCACCGTGCCAAAAGGTGGAGCCATCCAAGACGAGATGGTGATGGGTCAAAGTACTATCGTACACCACTCAGTTTGGAAGACACGCGATACAACTGGTTTGTCAAACCATTGTGCCTGCAAACCTAGCGTATGTTTAAATCGCGTTCTGTTTCAGCGTCCAGGGCTGAGGTGGAGTGGCGGGATCATAATCACAACCGCGGCTTTAATATTCGGTGACTGTCGAGCCCATCCGTTAGAGCGCCCTTCCAAAAAAATTGAATTTGTCGGAACACAAGGGCGCACAAAAACACTAGTCCGTGTTCTGACATTGCTGCCGCTTTGCAGGTTGCCTAGGAACCCGTCCGCAATGGTGGGGACGAATCTTATGTAGATATCGCTCAGTGATAGGTCCTACGTTATGGTCAAGTACCTGAAGGGACGCGTTTCGCTGTGTGGACACGGATCGCGTTCCACGAAACTGGATTCCGCCTCACTGGGGAAATGGCCTATAGGAGCTTTTGGTTGTCATTGTGGCGCGCGTATTTTTTGGTGAATTTTTAGGAATTTTCACTAAGCCAGACATTCGTTAATATTCCTTCTTTCTCGGCAAACAACTACAATTGGGACATACCACTATCTTCCGTTTAAGTACCACTAAACTTGTTTCTCAGCCCTCAAATTAGTTCACTAGTGACTGTCGAACCCGAAATCCCCAAACGCCGTGTTTCACACGATATCCTTTCCGTTTCTTCGTTCCTGCCAAATAATTGCGCCTGCTCCTCCGGTGAGTCATCGCCCTCCAGATACTCACTCTTCACCGCTGATTAGTACGCCACACCATATGCTACCCGGCCTTCGGCCCAGGGGCTACAAGACTTATTCTTTTTATTGATCACGGTTGACGCACTCTGATTGATTATGACCCAGCGCCGCCCGTTCGCAGAAAAGCAGCCCGTTCACCTGCGGCTCTTTTCGCTTTTTTTGGCCCTTCTTTAGGCTTTTTCTTTTGTGGTGGCCGCTTGTCTCCGTTTTCCTTTCGGCCGGTGAGGAATATTTTTTTGGCGGACGTACTGAGGGGGCGTCCCCCCCCCCCCCCGATGTCATGAGCAGGGGTCTGCAGCGAAACATTGTCTGTAGAGCGGACGCACCAGTTGTTTTCAGTTTGACTGTGCTGCGGCTTTGCAGACGGCGCCCGAGTTTAGCGGGAGGGTAGTCACCAGCCGACTTTGATAGGGTGGCGTGTCCAGGAGGGGGTACCTGAGAGCAGCGCCGATCGTCGAGACCCTAAGGTTGTTGTTTTTTATGTATTTTTTTTGCAAGCTACTTTTTTTCGCAAATGTGTGGCTTTATGCGCGGTAGCCTATACGACGATACGTTACCATCCGTTAAGCGTCCAGTTGGTTTGGAATTTTCTAGGTAGGAACAGTAGATGGCGTTATCGTAGGAACGGCAGAGGCCGCCAGATTGAGCTCTTTCCAGTGGCATTGGAGAGACGAATGGCTCTAATCGTGTGTTCACGGTCCTCGTGTTAGTCTGAGCAGTCCGTTGACCAAGCAAAGCTATCGAGCAGAAGCCAAGTACCAACCGCTCGAGAGGGTGATGGTGAAGCAGGTTGTGGTAAAACGGGTCACATAGAAAGCATAGGTTGTAAGGTGTCGAGCAGTACATGACGGTGGGTGTTTTAAACCAGTTAACAAGCATGACCAACGTACCCGACACACGGCTGGCCTTCCGAGCGTGACGCAGAGCGATCAAATAAGAGCCTGTGTGCGAGGGCTGATAGGAATCCCGAAACATCGAGACTCAACCTGGCCAATGTACGATGTCAGTATGTCCATATTATGCTTCCACACGAGATGACTTACAGGATGTACAGTGGCCAAAAGATCGTAGTCGCACACCTGGGGTGGGGAAGCGGTCCACAGGCGCTTAAGGGTAAGGCCCTCAGCGGTTGTGCATATCACCCTTGGTCGGATTCGTCTCGCATGGACACGCGAGACAACGATGGTCTCTTCGCGTTCAGTAAACCATCCGTTCGGCCTGAACCAACTTCTTGGTCTGCGTTGGCGAAGGGTGGGTCATCAGAAGAACGTCGCTAGTCCGAGGTGCCAGGTCAAACAGCCTCTACGAGCCAAGTCAGCGACAGTTCAGCAGCGGCATGCACAAGTTGGGGCGTACTCGACAAGGAAAAGCCAACGCCATCCGGCCTTACCCGAGGTATCACTCGCAGACTGTGGTAGTACGCCCATACGCGATGAAGCTCGCAATGATGCTGCACACGTTTGACGACATCCGAGAAAAGAAAGGCGAGACGGATCGGAAGCTCAGTTTTCGTTTGTAGAAGTCTGGAGAATGGAATGAGGAGACTTTCGCGGCAACTGTAGACGTATGGCTTACACGAGAGGTAGAGAATGAGATACGGAATGAAGCCGCCCTGGACATGAAGTGCCAAGGAGAGCACGACAGACTAGTGAAGCTAGTCCGCCCCGAAGAGCAGGCAGAATTGTGACCCAAAACGTGACAAAGATGGCTATGCTGGAGGCGTTCAGTTTCAAGACTCACGTGATCTAAACACGAAGACTAAACAGATAGAAGGCCTCATGACATTATTACACGAGAGGAGCGCCACAGACACATTTGTGTCGGGATCCAGCGATCCGTGTCCGACCGTGATTGTCCAAGTCAGTCGAGATACGTGAGCAAATGCGCAGATTCTCTTACCTTCATGTACTAACAAGTTGAACTTGGTCAGCTCCGTCAGCCAGAAAACGCCACTGACGAAAGACGCGTGGTTTCCCAGTTGTAGTCGTTTTTGTGGTCATGTGTAAGTCCGGGAGGAAGTTGTCAGTATTGGCATTGGCGACAGAGGTGTGCTCGGGTCGGGAGATTGTTCCAGTCTGTGCTTATAATTAGGACAAAAGTAAGAGGGATTAGAGTCATTGAACCGTACCGCAGAGAAGCTAATAGCTGCCAGAGCATCACCCAGCGCAGGGTCCAGTCTTCCTGCTGACAATTGGGAATGCATGGCTGTTGAGATCGTGCGCGTAGCAAAAAGCATATTGGGTAAGCAAACGACGCCACCTTGCTCCACACTCGTGAACGTGTCCACCGCAGCATCGGGATCGAATCTATGAAGTGTTTCGTACTTTCGGCGACGGCCAGTACGTGCTTTCGACAAGACCGGGGTCGTCGTAAACACTGCGTCGTGTCGCTATAAATAGTACCGCCGAGGTCGAACTTGCCGCAGGGGTTCTTGTCGCCGAAATCGGAAGCAAGTCAGTGAACCGAGGCTTCTCATCGAGAGTTGGAAGAAGCTCTGAAGTAGACCTCCGAGGCGGGGCTGCTGAGGCCGTGTTTGTCGATTCGACGAGGTGGTGGACAGGCGCACACCCGCGGGACCTTCACAATCGAGTGGGGACATCTGCGCATGTGATGCAACCATATTCGAGGGCACAGCGGGGATGCAGGGCAGAGAAAAGGCCGCCAGCGAACGAGCTGCAAAGTTGCTTTCCGCACGTGGTCCAACCTGCCAGGGAGCCGACGATTTGTGTTCTTTGTATGCATGCTCGGAGGAACATGGTCGCGTTATCCTGATTCGCCATATTCTGCGATCCAGCACCTCTCACAAGCATCATCCATGGGAAGGCGGACTATTGTTTAGAAGTGATAAGAGGCCAACGAATTGCACCATCTCGAGCCTGCTCGCTGAAGGTGTTTCCCCCCCCCTTAAGCGCCCAAGACGCAGTCGGGAAGCAGAATGACGGACACTCACGCATCAAGACTGTGCCGAGGGGAAAGTGGGCCGTCCAATGCGTAGAAAAGAAAGTAGTCCCAGAGACCCAGGAAAGCGTTATTTGCAACGCGTCACGAGGTACGTACTCATGGACTGCAGTGTTTTCTTTCTCGATAGGCTGGGAGCATATTGCGCAAGACCCAACGTCGATCCTGCAAGACTTGTTTAGTGACGCGCCCGGGTGGAAACTACATTCAGTGTGAGACTTACTCAATCAACGTTGTGATATGAAAACGCCATGATTGGTTTACGGTTCGAACAACGCCGCACTCAAACCTCCCACTGCGGAGTCGCTGCGCTGTGCCAATTGACAGGAACCTGAAGTACCAGGGTAGTGGGAGACACAGAAATGCCTAGGCCTTGGGCTTAAGACGCTGGTAGACACCATCCATATAGTATAAGTAGTAGAATAGGAACTCTGTCTTTCAAGCGTAGCCAAAAAGTTTGTGTCCCTGGGGGACGTAAGGTGCGCTATGATCGTTTGGGTGGATTGTGGAGCTGTCCGTGGCTTGAAATCAACAGGCTGGTTTAGAGAAGGCTGTTTGCTGGTTTGGAGACGATAAACCAGTGTCATTGCCCCCCTATTCCGTGTCAGCAGGCCTCATGTACTGGGTGGTGGAAAGAGAGTGCTCGCAACAGCCTGCAGTCGGCAAGCCTTCAAAAAGGCGCTTTGATGTGCTTATGTCATCGCTGAAAAGGGACACCTAGAACCACGTGGTTGGAGTCAAAGGGCGACATCACTGAGCCAGACGACTCAGACTTAAACACCTGTTTCGCACGCCACCTCACAGTTTCAATCGCTATGGTCTACCCAGCTTATCAATTCTCACAGCACTGTTCTACCTCAAGAGCGCCTACTTGTTGAGCAAAAAATCCTTGTGGGAGATTTTGAGGCCTAAACTTCGACGCGCGACGAGTACCAGGAACCTGAAACTTACAGAGCCCGTGAAGATGCTCTATCAGATCGTTTCAAGGCTCAATATTTCAATGTTCAGGTAGTGACTATTGAAGGTACGTGTTTTCTTTCTCACATCGCTTGGTGCTCGACCACGTTAAAGCGAATCTCAGATCACGTTCTACCAGAATCGCAGACTTGGGCATTTCAACCAACAATATTCGCACATTGTCAACCAATTGAAGGCTTCACTGAAAATCGGTCGTTCAAAGGGGACATTTGAACCTGAAACATGGCTTGCGCCATGCAAATCTCACGAAGCCCCGCTCTCCGAGACGACCTAGCCCTGATGACGTAATCCATATTTTGCCTAACAGGCGTGTAACGGTTTCGGCAGCCCTACTTATACCATTCTACCACAGGCCATCGTAATCCTGCCTTTTGGTGTGCAAGTCCAAGGTGCAGATTTCGACCATGATATCCTCCCAGCTACGTCCAGGCTCCCTGTGGTCTTTGCCCCTTCTACGTCACCGCGAAGCGTTATCAAGCAGATTGTTCCCAGGAATTCTGGCTACACCTTGATATTTTTGGGGCACGCTACAGCCCCGGCTTACATAAGGAGACTTGGGAACCGGTCATCGAGTGTCTGTTGAACTCAGCTCCTCATTCAGAAAGGGAGCCCCGAAATCAGGGAAAATATGGGCCGTTGGTGAGTCACCTTTTTCCTCCGTCCAGACATGGCGTGTAACGTTCTGACGATGGACCGGTAATGCCACTGCAGACTGTCCCAATCATGGAGAAAGTGCGCCTCTCAACGAGCACAGTCCTTTCTCGCGATTATGCCAACGAATGTATGTCTTCATGTCCGCAAAACTGGCTCGTCTGGTTGATGTCATTGACTTGGAATGCGTACAAGGGGATGGCTACGGATACCCCCTCGCGCATTTGTATGCGCTACTACAAGCATCTCCCGGAGGAGGTCAAACCTGCTCGAGCATCGGCTGATCATTGCCGGTCATTCTCCTTGGTGGGAACGCTGCGTATGGTTTTATTCACATTCGTGGCGTCGAGTTCCCCAACCAATCCTAATGCGTATCGACAGTGTATTATTGACGAAACTTGCCCCCCACGTGCAACTAGAAGCTATCATCCTGCTGGACGCAAACATTGGCCCTTCGTACCCCGAAAGGGATCAATCGGACTCCGTCCTACAACAACAAGTCCTATGGTCAGAAACCCGATGTGTGGCGTAATCGAAAAGACGCTCTGAAGTCGATTGCTGCAAGTCCCGGGTGTAGAAACTGGGACAAACGAGCCATAAACCTTTTTGTGGTACGTGCATCGCGATAATTCTTCCGCCTCGCATACTTAAAATTGCCTAGACTCATGCTGTGATTACTCATCCTGCTTCAAAATACGACCCTCCATACAAGTTCCATGGGGTCATGTTAGCCTGCAAGAAAGAGTATGAAGCGGTACGCCCACTTTGATCGTGATTTTTACTCGGCATTATGTAACGGGTCTTCAGTCATGTTATCGTGCGCGGAGTTCATCAAGAAGACGCTCTCGAACAGTTGTATCAGTTATACACTAGCTCGGTTCCTGTGCATCTATATCCTGAGTGCTAGAGATGAGTTCAAGTACGTTCATTGCTGCTATTGTCCCAGGATCCGTGGCTTATTCGACTCTTGCACAGTGCCCGGTGGGTTGAAAGAGGCGCAAGTACAAGCGAAGTACGGCCGCGGGCCTGCCAGTATCCAGTGGATTGAGAACGCCACTCACATGGTGCGCCGCGTTAAGCATTGCTGTTCTAGTACGACGCTGAGGAACTCCGTGTCACAGTTTTGTTCAGCAAAATCCTGAGGCGACTGCGAAGTGTATCGAAAACGTCATCGTTTTTAACTTATCCCCGATTCAATACAAGCTCTAGGAACTTGTACACATGCCAGTATGTTGGAATGCACCACTGATCGAGGGCATTCATCTAGGGCTCTGCGAGACGGCGCGACGACCCATCTAGATTCGACGTCCTTTGTACGCCGTTCTGGCCGAAGAGTACCCCGTGCTTTCACGAGTGAAATGTGGTTGCGGGCAAAGTGCTGAATCTGTCTGAGGCCATATAGCGAGGATCATCAACTTCAAGGCCGAACTTATGAAGTTTATGATTATCCTGCAACGTTGAGATTCTGGCTCTTTGTAAGCATTCCGTGCCAATTTGCGTCGTTTGCTCTCAGCGCTGGGTACACATGATGATTTTTGTGTCGCCAGTACAGCCCCAACATCACCTATTTCTTTCTGTTCGTCGGGGGGCGCGTTGCTTACCCTTGCCAGCGTAGACCTCCTTTGTGTATTACCAGCGTTCCCGACAAAGAATCCTTTTCGGATTTGTAACGGAAACCACTTGGTCCTCCTCAAGACAGTGACCACGGCTTGCTTCTTCACTCTCCGGTAACCCGTTCCGCCTTCGCGTGTAACGAAACACTCGTTGCATAAGGGACGCAAGAGCGCAAGGTTCTTAGAGACCAAGAGGCGGAGACCCGGATCTATGCAAATATTGTCGCTGTGTGTTGCGAGCATCGTTTGTTGTAGCAGTCAGCTCCTGAGGTGATGGACACTAAAGAGACAAGCCGGCTAAAACTCAACCTCTTCGCACGCCGCCTCACAAATACCAGTCGTCATGGCCTAGTCAACTCATTATCTACCAAGGACAGTAACATCGCAAAACGGATCAACATTTGACATAAAATGCCATTTGCCACGAGACACCGCGGTGTTTTCCCCCTGCAATCGACACCAATCGAGAGCTGAAAGGTCTCATGGGGTGATGGTGAATGGTGAATCTTGTTTGTTTCTCCAAGTGGCTACTCGAATTAAGCGTGTTCCTCTTGATACAGCTTGGCAATAAGCTCAGAAGTATAGAGTATGAGGTGAGACAGCCTCTCCTCAAGTCTGCTCAGGTCGCGTCCTCTGCAGTGGCTGGTTTGTGGGGCCTAGCCTACGATCGTCGCTAATCATTGTGTTTCACAGATGCGGAGGGTCCACCCAACAAACCAAAATTGCTGCAGGACTCTCGCCCTCGATGGACAAGTAAGACCACGATTGACTCAAGAGAAATGCTGCTCACACATGAAGCGCACATAATTCTCAATTTAAACTTGCTCCAGTATATATTGAGCGATATTCAGCTCCCTTTGGCACTTTCCCTGTACATGCCGCCTGATCACCCGTCATAGAATAGCCTTAGACTCTTCGGTGTTGATATGAATGACCAGGCCTCGCTCTGTAGCAGTAGATGCTTTACCACTCTAAACTTGACATTAGCGTTGGGGGAGTGAGATGCCAGAAATACTGAATTCTCACCATGGCCTGGCTGATGCTTTCATCGGCTGAACCGTGTGGGGGCGGATCCACGGATCCTGCTCATAGGAATAATACCGATGCTTGCGGTGGCGGCACACTCATGAACGAGTCTCGCATGTTGAATCTGTCGTCCGATTTGCAGCCGTGTTTAAGCACTGCAGACGGGTAGCGCAATATATATCACGTACGATGCCAGCAGGCAATTGGCATACACTGATTAAGGATCATATGACCTGAAAACTATCGAAAAAAAGCCGCTCACGTACAGTTTCCGAGTGGAAAGAACACTATACTTTGTTGTCAGAATACAAACACGCCCGACATTTTAGATAACTTGATCAAAAGCAAACTTACACGCAATGAACACGAAAATTATGCGGCATGGTCACAAGCTGGACAATTAGTGACAATGTGTATCATATGTGTCGAACCCATCAACTCACTGCAATTAAGCTAGCCATGGCAAGGAAGCTATACAGTCAAACTAGCTGAGTAGGTGATGGAGTCAGTGGACTAGCCGTTGATACTTTTACCTTGTTAATAAGCCTGTGTTAACCGTGTATACCCATGAGAACGTTGATATAAGTCTCTGTACTGATGACGCATTTGAGAAACAGGCACACAACACAAATTTAACTCATGAAATGGTACCTTGCATTAGGAGACTGTCGTCTCTTTCGATACAAAAGAAAGACATAGAGTCCCGGCTAGCACAGCGTCAATGATAAATAGAAGTACAAGGTTCAGCTCCAGTATCCACTGTTTAGAAAGATTTGAACATTGTCAACGTGAGTTTTAGGCATCTAGTCGCTATTGAATATATACGCACATGAACTTTGACATATTGGATCAGTGTTTTGGTCTGCACGCTAAAATAGGTACCAACACTTTTGGTGGTCAAAGCTTTTGCCCTGACGGGGAGCTTACTTACGATTTAACTCCAGAAGCTAAAATATTTTATTGAGATATTCAGTACCTTAAAAAACAATGCTCATGACATACCTATAGTTATTCCTGTGTAATGGACGTGGTTATGATATATAAACGCTAACCTACAGATAATCGAAAAAGAAGAGTTGTCGGACGCACCAAATAGAGCCATGATGGGCATCATCTGCGCGGTCAGTTATCAGTCATCTACTCTTCACGTCGAAAAAATTGAAAGCACGCACCAAAAGTGCCACCGACCAGCGACAACGATTGCTCACTGCCATCTGATAGGTCAGAGTGTATTCTGTTAGGCGTGTAAATGCCATACAGATCCATATACGAAAAGCAAAAAGCCAGCTAGAATTACATCAATGACGAGGTGCTAGTTGAGCCCATCTCACTCACAATCGAACAATTATATCATTGACAGCCTGTACATTCAATTCAAGTGGCAATCAGACCACACGGCATCGTTGCGTGATAGAATCCAGAGTCTTGTACCCACTGTAATAAATAATCCGCTCTGTGAAAGCGTGAGCTTGGGCCTGCCTGTAATTCTGACCATGTCTGCATACCCCAAGACTCCTTTAAATATGCACATTGCATAGTGAGGTTTTGAATCAAGCTGCGGTTCCCTGTGGGGAAGCTTACCATTCAAGATCCAGCGCTGGCAATCGGGTTGTTGAAATTGATGATAAGATACCTTGGATCACACTAGTAAGAGGCTCGTGTTGCTGTAAAAGGCTTCGATATCGCCTCACCAATATACGGGGTGAATAATGAGGCCCATGTGAAGTGTATTCAATGCCCTATGCGATATTCACGGCTGTGTTAATACTTTCCATCTTCCGTTCTTAGCCAAGAACGTGAGCCCACCACAAAGCTAGAACCTGATTGACGGTGAGCGTACATTACAAAAGATGAAAGATAATTGGGGAGGGTAACGAACAGTTATTCGGATCCGTGTATCTTTTTGGAGAGCTGTGAGTCAAGTAGTAGAACGATTGAATGCATGTTCCTCCATAGAGGCTAAACCAGAAGTAAAGTTAGAGTGATAGTTTATTCGGGCGGCGTATGGGGCGCATACATGGAGGCAGCAAATGCACCCAGTAGGGGTACGCCTAATGCGTCTGAGGCTTTCAAGCTCGGTGGGAGCTACAGAGCTTGCAAGTGACATTAGAGATAGTACCGGATAACGAGGCTCGGAGCTGGGATCTTTTAGACTTTGCGGACAGGAACCGCCTTTTTGTAACGTTTATATATCATATTCGTGGACGACTAGAAGCCTTGAATCTTGCTTTTAATACCATTATATTGAGCGTAGAGGTCAGCATGTTGGTGTTTATGTGATGATTTTTTAATCATCAGACTGCGGTCCCCAGCTGCTGCACCCGAGTGGCTTCTGGCACTAGTATTTTTTGCAGATGAGAAACACTACTGCTCCATGTGTGCGTGAACATGGAGTCTGAATCTGGGGTAGATAAATAAGCTCTGTTAGATGACTGTAACGAGAACGCAACCGAACGCATAGTGCGAATTTGGAAGGGCAGAGTCGGAATTTGGGCTTTCACACGATGCAACGAAAAGTCTCGGACCCAGTCTGAGTTCGCCCTTCGGCATCTGCATCTTTGGTCCGATAGCAGCCACATGAAATTGATACGATGTTGTACACACTCACTATCAAGATGGGTACCAAATCAATACTGTCCACTAACCTTATCATCTCGGAACTAGAACTAGTGACAAACAACCTCTTTCGGCTCTGTTGAAATATGCTTTCTCCTGTATCTAAGATGTCAAAAAATGTTCGAACATTGCCCCCTGATGACATCATTTCGAGTCGTTTGTTAGTCAGCAGTAAAGTGAAGTTCTATAAATTACCGACTGGGACAATGAACTCTGAATCCCTATTCATGTGACTTCCATCTTCGTGACAATCGTGGGAAGGGGGTCGTAGTGAAACGCGTCAATAGCAAAGGTGCTAGATGCGTGCGACTACCACCTCAACTAGATTCTCAGCCCCGAAGATTGGACATAATCCATTCTCTAGGTGAAAGCCTGGGTACGACTGTTAATCAAATTTTCGGGGCGAGACTCACATTGATATATGAGATCGTCAGCCTCTCTCGAAAAAGTATCTGTTCAGAGTCTTGTACGAGCAACCATCAAACAAAGGTTGTGGGATCCAACTCTGGTCTCCCTCGCTTGAACTTGAAGGTACGACAATCACCCAAGCTATGGTCATGAATCTCAAGCCTCTGCTAGTTTGAGCCGCCCTCGCAACACATTGTGCCACACTCAGAGTGGTAAAAAAAAATGGGATATATTGCCCTGATTGTTGCGAACTCAATGCTTAGGCGACCAGAGATGGAGTAGTAGAGCTGAGCCTGCATTGATCTACACTGAGAGTATAAGTAGGTTCAGCGATTCGGGATAAGAAGGGAAGCAGAGTTTTGTTGGGTACGAAGAAGGCCGCCTTGGGGGAATATTAACGCTCTCATAGGCAATAGAGATACACAACACTAGACTGATTCGGATGGGACTGCGCGCACTTTCAGATAGTGAGCAGACGGATGTGACGTGTGATTTGGTTTCAAATGTTGAGGGCGTGAAAAGGTGAAGCGGGGTGACTTCCTACTTCTGCCTCTCCTTCAATAAGATAAGATACGGTCATAAGCGAGAAACTCACGCCTACCAAGAGGCCATGTCGCGCATGTTTTTGGTGGTAGAGTCTCGTTGATGTACTATCGTTGTAACTTATGGCTCCTGCGCAGATGATGTATAAACGGAGTGTATCTAGAGTAAGGATAGGCAGGAATCGCGCAAGCTAGTCACTAGCGTGATGTTAAAAAAACGTGAGGGGCGCTTCTGATGTCACATGCTGCCACATGTTATCTGAGTGACAACGCAAACAATCACATCTGTTACCTTTCCTGCAAGGCTTCCTAGGTCACGGTGTACCCCCATAGTTTTAACCTGTTTTGATTTCTTTTCGCACCGTCCTTTGCACTGGGCTTGTGTGGGTGCACCGGATGCTCTAGATCATCATCTATGTGTTTTTTCGCCTCAAGCACGGCATGTTGTCCCATGCACCCACCGGCCACCGCTTCCTCGTGGTTTGTGAATATCCTTTTCCTCTGTGCTGCCGGCCTAATGCTGACGTTCGCATAAATCCCGGTAAGCTCGATTCATTCAAAGAGGTAGAGCTAAGGAGGCCCGGCTATCGACTCTCGACCCTTTTCCCTAGGAATTCTTGCGAGCGTATCGCGCTTCAAACGCCAATTGAACATCCTCCAGCTCCCAGCTCGAGAGAGGTCGCAGATGCTGAACCCCATCGGAACCCATTGATAGCCGGGTAAAAGATGCCTTTAGCTTGGAAAGGCTTTCCTTTCGCTGATTTCTCCACGCTCTTAGGTTCGAAGCCAGACA
Source organism: Phlebiopsis flavidoalba (assembly GCA_035772785.1). Lineage (NCBI taxonomy): Eukaryota > Fungi > Basidiomycota > Agaricomycetes > Polyporales > Phanerochaetaceae > Phlebiopsis > Phlebiopsis flavidoalba. Next base: position 43,826 of record JAOCPU010000058.1, read on the forward strand.
ACATCGTTTAGTATGTGTAACGCAAGCTCGGTGGGGGTATTGCCTCCTACTTCCTGACTCTGGTGCTATTCTTACCAAGTTCTCTGGACCGTTGTTCCGTATAGACTGCGCGCATGTGGTTGCTCATTGATTGAGGCAGTCTTTCTTGTGACGACGGATAAGGCTTCCGTAACCTGGTCCTCTGCTTGGGCGGCCTCTTAATGTATAAGGAACAGAGCTCCAACCTTCCAACAAATATGTATGAGTCACGTGGACACCATTGGGAGTTACCAAGTCATCCCATACGCAGACTAAGAACTCATCAGAAGATCATCGATCACCTATGACCAGCGCCCCAGAGGCCAAAGTGACTTGGAGCGTCGGTCTTTCGGGGTTGTGTAGCTCTAGTGGAGCTTTTACCACCCTCAATGATACTTGATACCCTGACTACTCAGTATTGTAAGTGTCCGGAAATATCACGTCCTTCCCTACTGACCGGGTGGTTTCTGCACCCTTTTATGACAGCTACCAGATGGCGAACTAATGGTCGTACCCGGCGCTCGACAGTACTCGAAGTAAGCGGAGCCAATCCTGGCCGTTCGCACTGGAGAAAAGCCGCGAAAGAGCAGATACAAGGCCTTACGGGAGCCGCGTTGATAGTCCCAGGTAAGAACTGTATCTGGTTTGTTACAGGGATATCTTGACTCCTCTATGAAAGCCCACCTTAACCGGTTAGCCTAACAGGTGTAGTTACAGTTCTTGTACTCTTCTGCGGAAACTGGGCGTGAGAAGGGCACTTGGAACCCCGTCCGCGCGCGCACGCTGGAAACGAGTCGCCGCTTCACTCTGCCGTCCACTGGTACCAAAGAGATGCTATTGACAATCACGCTTCACGTGGTACTAGTTCAATGTCAGCACTGCCTTCGAATGAAGAGGCGAAGGGTACCCTGGAGGCTGCTGTCTCCGAAGCAAAAGCGAAGGTTACCCTGGAGCGAGATGTGATCCTGAGTCGTGGAAAGGCTTAGTAACGTTCATGAATGAGAGAGTGCCTTGAATGCCGACCTCAATGGTTTGGCGCCGGGAACGAGACCATTACGAATGATGGACATCCAACGGCAAGCATCCACAGCACTGTAGCTTTATCGTATGATATTTCGAATCTGCCATAGTCGCTTGTCTCTCCAAACATCACTCTAGTGTTTCTATCAGCATTCCGGTCCGTCCACCTTAGGATATTTTCATCGGTGCGTTCAGACATTTGATTATCTCACGCACGCGCACTTTCCTCGCCGTCTTACTTCCTTGTGATAGATTGGGATTTTAAGCTTGTACTCGAGCTCGATTCTGTGAGTCCTTATCGACTTTTTACAGACAGGTGCGTCTTTTAATATGTAATGATTGGCCCAGTTCGAGGGTGATAAAAACAGCCGATGAGATAGACATCTACGCCGCACTGAAAGGAACTATCCCTAGCCGAAACATGATGATCGATTTTGTCAGACAAGTTGAAGGGCCGCTCTATATATCTTGGCTGCTGAAAACGAGCTGTTACGTCTTACAGTTGTACGCTCCCGCTGCAATTACGCATATACATTCCTCCCGCTAACAAACCATGTCTTCTACCCTCAAAGCCTTCATACTCATATCCTATGCACCATTCTCCTTCGCGCTGGCGTTAATCCGCCCCACCGCCGCCGTCTTCGAAAGAGAATATTGTGTACAGGGGCCAATGGTTTGAATACATGTCTGAGAGAAGTCTTGTTTATACCTGGCACAGGTAGGGTAAATTTGCATTGCTTTCTCAAGCAATATCCGACCAATCTGGACGGCCTTTGACTGTGCTATAGGGGCTGTCTGTAGTCACAGCTCTCTGTCACCACATTGCTGCAGCCTTTATAGCGTAAACTTGGGCAGCCTTACAACCCACCCCTAGTTTAGTACTGGCAAAAACGTATCATCTGCGGTCTGCAAACAGGGCTTCCCATCTCTCGGGGCACTCGTATCACTCTCACCTCGCCTAATGAGCGGTATCACGGTACTCGACCTCATGCTGCTTGCTGCCGTTACTCCGCACATGGGTGCTACCGTACACTGGGAGAAATGTTCACCTTTGTAAGTGTTTTGGTTTGCTATCAAGAGCGATCACACCCTGATTACGAAGGGCCCTTACGCCGTCGTGCGACACCCTTCGTACACGGCGTCATTGCGATGATCATCGGCGCACATCTTGTAGGATTTCGGACCGCATGAGTTCATCTCGCAATGTAGTACAAACGTTGACGCGTCATCGGGGGGGGGGTGTGTTTCATTTACATGTGGAAAACACTTACCGTGTATTCGGTGATAGCGATGTATAGAAGAACTAGAATAGAGGATTTTGAGCACCTGTGCAGGGCAGATTTGGCGAGGACTGGGAAATTTACAGGAGACAGGTTCCTTACAAGCTTGTTCCGTATGTCTTTTGAGCCGCAGTTGAAGCTAATAGCGTCCCCCTGAAACAAATTTGATCATCGTTCCGATGCAAAGCCGAAAGTCGAACCTGCTTGAAAGCTCTATCCCTCAAGTTTATGCGTAAAATGTTAAGCCCACTAGCAATATGACTGGATAATCCATTCCCTTGATAGTAGTGGTAGGTCTTCGCCCTTCTCAGACTCGAGGCTCACAATTTGGTCTAGTGTTGGTCGCGGTGATGAGATACTCGGCACTTCCCTGTTGAGTTCTCAATCGCTTATTCGTTGCACGCTGGCACGCAAGTACTCCAGGAGATAGTAAGAGAGGGCTCAATGTACCAGGTCTGTTCAGAGCTCATGGTTCAAGAAATGCCTCCACAGTCACGTGTGTTTATTGACTTCGTTGAAGGGACCTTGTACAATGTTAAGTAGGTTCATGCACCGCGACGCCGGGAATTGTGGCTTGATCGTGTCCCTTGAAGGTTCAAAGTTTTCCATTTTTTTTTGATCGGGAGCAGGGTCATATCACTAATATCTGTAAAGGGAGGGTTGCATCTTTGTGATGCGCGACCAGCGCACTTGGTCGGTAATGACGAGGACAGTATATCAACACTCAATCATACAGAATTTTCAAATTTCGGATCTCGGACCTGTGGCAGTGAGACAGTCAAGCTGTATCCTCTGTCGCATCACATCTTCGAACTGCTCAGAGTGGCGCCTGAACAGCTTCTCGCACGCTCGGCTAAACGATACGTTCAAGGATATCATGACGGCCTTCTTGAAGCTGGCCGCATACAGATACTGGTCAAGATCCCTCTCTCATCGTACTTAGGTGTGGAGTGCCACGCCCTCTTTGCTTCCAAACACTATTTCTGGGTCGCGTCGCATCGCAATCTCTATGGGAAAATATCGTGTGGCTTCATAAGGTGAGAAAAACAGACCAAGTGCATTAAGGAAGGAGTTCTGCATCTGACATGTATTAAATCGAAGGGTAATGGTTGCCTCCTAGAGAATTCCGATTCCTTCTGAGGTTGGAATATTTTAACCAGGGCGGTCGTGTGGCTCTAATCGAGTACTTGCAGCCGCGTTTTGTCGACTCGGAATCTCTCCACTCCGCGCGCGATATCTCTAAAGTCCACGATGACACTCGATATTCCGTCCAGAATTTTATGTGGTGGCTCTCTTAATAGGAGGGGTATGAACTTAATGTTCACTAATACTCTTCGAGATAGTAATTAACTTTACAAATTTCTGGCATAGGCAACCTCGCTCTTCCTCAACAGGCGACCACTGAAAGGAGATAAAGCCGCCATGCTCTACGCTATTGTTGTTGTCGCTCTACACGTGTATCTACATCACTTCCCGCATCCTCAAACGGTAACCGCTTCATTCTGACCGCTTCATTTGATGAGCGTGTACACGCTTTCTGCCTGTATGACGACAACTCTTTATCGTCTCTCCCCGTGGCACCCTCTGGCTCACATTCCAGGACCACGATGGTGGCACGTTTCGAGCTTGTGGCTCACTTATATATCCTTCGGGGGTAGAAGACACCTCACATTGCATCGTCTTCATGCAAGATATGGCCCATTTCTTCGTGTAGGTAAGTAGAGTAGATGCGTAGGAGCCCATTTCCAGCTGTAGCCAACAATCCGTATTCAGGGCCCGATACGGTATCAGTCAACTCGCAGACGGCTCAACACATTTATTCCGCCGGCGCCCGTATGGCAAAGAGCGACTCATATCGGGCACCCGGACGTGAGACACAGGTCGCTTTATTCTTCAAGCAGCCGAACGAAAAGCTTCATAGTGACAGAAGGCGTGTATGGTCGGGCATGTTTGCGAAGGACGCGTGCGTGACATATGCCCTTTATACTGATGCCCTCTAATGCTTGGCCATCAGTCTTACTCAACTGTACCCAGTACTCGAAAAGCGCACATATGACTTACTACAGTGCATAGAAAGTCGTCAGGCTGAAAGTAGCGACGGATGCATCGACTTGACAAAATGTTTCTATCACTGGTCTTATGATTTTCATGGTGGGCATTCTTGAGCCATGCCCATTTGTGTCTATGATACTCACAACGTTTATAAGGGAGACATGGTATTTGGAGGAGCCAATAAGCTAGAGATGATGAAAAATGGGATCCGCAAGATCTTATCACGGGGGGGAAGGACGCCATGATAATAGTGGATAGGTACATACTCTCCACTAAGCAACAACTGCAACTCACGCATCACAATTTGCACTCCTTAGCATTGGACAAACTCCTTGGCTTATGGATTTGATTTTCTATCTTCCTGCAGGCGGGGTAATTCGTAAGATGATACAATCTCGGAGCAAGGATATGGTTTCAGCGCGACTCAAACACAAAGGAACTTCCCCCGTACAACGATCTCATGTCATATTTGGTAACCGTTCTCTAGCTGTTTCGCGGAGCGTACTCTAAGTTTCTCGTCATCTCCCTTAGACCGCTGAAGGCACCATATCCATCGAAGGACTTGGAGGTAGATGCTATAGTTGCTATCCAAGGGGTGAAAGGCTTTCTTACAGCTTCGCTCAGCAGTTCACATTATTATACAGGCTCTGATAACACATCGATTACAAGGGCTCTTGCCATATATTTTCCTCACAACCGAGGGCCGATACTATCAAATGCTTTATGAGGAACTCGTCAAGGCTTTTCCGGATCCGAACGCACCTCTAGCACAGATGAGCTCTCGAAACTTCCGTTGTTGCAGGGAGTCGTACAGGAGGCGCTCCGCCTCGGTTTCACCTTTTTTCCTTCCCCCGCGTGGTGCCAGCAGGTGGTGCTTTTATTGACGATGTTTTCATCCCTGAAGAAACTGTCATCGCCCTTAGCCGCATACTCGCAGCAGGTGGACCCCGTCCAACTAGTTCTACCAGATCCTATGGTGAGTATGACCGGCGGTATTGCTAAACCGGTGGCTCTAAAGGATTCAACTCACGACTGCAGAATTTCCGACTCCGCGAACGATGGCTTCCACAAGGTCTAGGCCCTGAAACTAGAGCGAATAAGAATGCAATTGCATCGTTTTCCTTCGGTGAACCAATCAAGAGCGCTTCCTATCATCATCGTTAGCTGATATAATACTAGGTCCCGCCACGCTTGCATTGCGAAAATCGCTAGCATATGAAGAGATGCGCTATGTGCTGGCACGCTTTGTTCTCGCGTTAGAGATTGAGCCCGCGGAATATTTTGATGCGAAGAAGTTCCGTGAAGGAATTCTGAACATGCGCACTACTATCCTCGAGACAGCATTTGATGGTCAAAAGCGAAGCGCCGCCCTGGAGTAAAGATCGAAGGATTCTTGCATTAAACTGCGCAGCGACTGGTTGTACACCAAGGGGAGAAAGGCCTTGTTACGCGGTCCTCAATGATGACGTCTTGTACAACTTTGAGTTTACTTCTTTCTAAGTGTTCCTACAATGATAAGACTCGATAAACTTCTTCAACCGACGCGTGGTGAGTCTCCAGTGAGCTTCGGAACGCTAAAAGTTTGAACCCGAGACCTTGTGAGACTCCTCGGCACTCACGAACTCGTTGGATGGGGAACGGGTTACGGTACTGTGAGAGGTCTGCAAACGGGGTCCAGATGTCCGCATGGGCTACCGACACTGTGAAGTTCAAAACCCGCGAAACTTTTGCCCGATCACCTGTGGCGAAACTTCACAAATTCGCCCTGAAAACGGGCTACACAGGGCGAAAGTGAAGAACGGGCGAAAGCTTCGCCCTCCAGCGTTTGAACACAGATTACCTTCCCATACGGGTAATTTCGCGCGATCATGCTCAGACGCTTAAGGGCAAAAGGGACGCGTCATGCTCTCGCACGCCGTCTGACCTTCAACGTCCATCATCGTAACCGGGACGGGTCCCCTCCTCGACATACCCCGCGGTTCCTCCTCCTTTACTCTATAGTTCTGGGGACTCGATACAAGGACGCAATATATCAGCTATAAGCCAAACTCTACTTTCAATCCAGTGCTTGACTGTGCGACCACGTTTGTAAAGGAATCAGCTGACGCGTCGTTCGTGGTCGGGTAACCGCATAGACATGCTCTCGCTACGGTACGCACGTTTGACACCCTGGCTTCTACAACTGCAGTGTTGAATGACCTCTCGCCGTGCACAAAGGATAAGCATCATATTACGGCTTCGTTGTTGGCTCAAAACGCAAACTTGCGACATTTGCGTTTCGCTACGATGTAGGGTGTGTAACTTTCCCTGTCCCTACCACGACAACCATTATTGACTATTATGATTATAGAATGCGGCCCACTAGATCGTATACAAGTGAGTTTACATCTGACATTGGAAGATAAGGTGCATGCCGCCCAACGTAATCATCAGTGTGACCACTAGTAATCCCCTCAATGCATTGTGTGGTTGTGAGATGGTTCTGCTTCCTAGAATCAGTTTTAGCTTGAGCAAGGCGGCAAATCATTTCAAGAGATCCCATACTGAGATTGTGTGTAGTTGTAATGAAACAGCATCCCAGTCACCCACCAACGCCTGTCCCAGTGCAACAGAACTGTAGCACAGTAGGTGCCGTAGTACTTCCTGTATTCTTTCAGACCCTGGAGAAACTAAACATCAACGCTGAGTATGTCAGGTAGCATATAGTTTCACTGTATTGTACTAGATCCATAGGTTTCATAATATATAATGATTTCTGACACATTTTGGAAATTGGCGGCGCCGTGCCGTGGTAATACAATTCGCCCGATAATCGGTGGAATATGTCCCAGTTGTAGTGACCCCGTCCCACCGCGTCAGGCGAAATTAAATGGGCAAAACAAACTGTGGGCGAAACGTCTTAATATTCCGGGCGAATTTGTACAGAGAAGAATTCGCACCTGTTACCCGGGCGACAGAACCTGGTTATCGGGTCAAATGAACCCTCAGTCATGGCGAATTATCCCCCTTACGGTCCTGGCAGAAATTCGCCCTTGCTTGTTCTCAGCCCCACAGTGCGAGAAGGTGGAGGATGAGGTGGATACACCTGCCAATTTAGGACAGGCACTGCAGCAGGCCTGATGCGCAGTTGTCTAGTCACAAGTCACGTGGGGGGAGGAGGGGGTAGGAGAAAAGAGAGAGAGGGAAGATAAAAAAAAAAAGGGAAAAAAAGGGGGGGGGAGGGGGAGGAGAAAAAGAGGGGTAGGGAAAGGGGAGTGAGAAAACAACCTCGAAGCGGTTTTCTGGCTCGGTCCTTACGTCACCAGACTCCGAACGTCAGTCCACAGTCAGCTTGGCGTTGCTAGCGAAGGACCGACAGAAACCCTGCTTCGAGGTGACTGAGTTCTATGCAATACCTTTCCACATACTACATAGTTGTATGAGTTGCGTGCTATGCCCCACCCAGGCAGCGGTTTTAGGTTATTTGTTGAAACGAGATGCGGGCGGAGTGACATGAGTCCATCTAGATCCAGGACCCGCGCGACGTTGGCAGGCTGTGTGAGTGTGGGCTTCACAAAAGAGAACCCCGTCAAGCAAGGTGTGTATGATGCTGGAGCGGTGTCGTTCGGATCCCACCGGTACTCAAAAACTGCACATATCTGTCACAGCATTCGAGGACGGCAGTATCAATCAAGTCCCACCAAGAATATCAATCACCCTCGTCATCTCTTTCACAAGCCCCGACGTTTACGGTCGGATCTTTAGCGCAGGTCTTTTTGACCGGCTCCTGGTACAGAGAAGAATACGGCACCGCTTGCTATCTGTGCTTCGATGTGCTCCCCCCCCCGCAGCCCCGATATAGCTGAGTTCATGACGTTTAGTACCCTCCGCCAGACTTCTCGGTGATGCAGGCGACTCGCGTTCCAGGCATGTCTTGACCCTTTTGGCATAGTTTGCCCCAACAGCTACTCGAAACTGGGCACCCAAGTGGACGTGGCCAGCCTCAGATCAATCCCTCGTCTTCTACCTTTCTTCCTTTTTTTTCCCTCCCCACACCGTCTTATATTCGCTGCGTGGCCACTCCTCGACCATGAACTAGACCTGACCCTGAGAACGTGAAGAGGCCACTACTCCTTGACTGCCCTCGTTCTCACAAACAATATTGTGTGGCAGTCGGGATGACGTGCATCAGAGCACACAGAATGCCCCTGCGACAGTAGCAGGCTCTAAACGAAATCGCGCTTTTTGGATGGTCTTTGTTGCTTAATCTTGCGGTAGACATGCTCTCTGCACTAGACTTAGTAAGTGTCATACATTTCACGGTATGTTGATTCCTCTGAGCATCTGACCCCTCAGACCGCTGTCGCTACATTTGCTTTACCCACCATCGTTCATCACCTGAACGGAAAAACGATTTTATATGGGCTGGTAGCGCATACACCATCGCGTCGACTGCTGTTCTTCCTCTCGTGGGAGGCCTGGGTCTCGGTGTTCGGGCGCAAGCCGGTTCTCTTGTTTTTCATCACTACTTTTGCCATCGGATCTGCCGTGTCCGGTGCCGCTCAAAACATGAACATGCTGATCGCGGGCCGTGGTCTGTCCCTCAACGTTTCTACATACATACGCTCTACTAAAATTTCTTCCGGAACTAAAGCTGTACAGGGGTCTTGTGGCGGGGGTGTCGCTGCATCTCTGTTACTGGAAATCATTTACAGCAGACCTCGTGCCTCTGCCTGAAAGAGGAAAATTCCAAGGCATAACTGCATCGTACGACGCTCTGAATCATCACAGTTTTCTCTTCTAACTCATTCTTAGTGTTTGGGCCTTAGCATGGTTAGTTGTTCATGCTGATATACTACGTTTATAAACCTCATCTCATCCCTTGACAGCGCGATCGGCCCGCCTATTGGAGGGGCTCTCGCTAGCTCTGGGGCGTGGCGCTGGCTATTCTTCCTCAATCTACCTTTATGTGGAATCGCTATGGTCCTGGAAATCGTGTTCCCTCCGCGTGCACACGCCGAAAAGTAACTTCAATGAAATATTTGTTCGGGATGGATTGGATGTGCGTAACCTAGCCTATCTTGTACCAATACTACTGAGGGAATTTTGGTAGGCGGAAATAATACAGTCGTGATAGGAGGCACCGTCTCGATACTGCTGGCTCTGACCTGGGCCGGCCTACAATTCACTTGGACCTCGCCTCAAGTACTAGCACCACTCATCATCGGAGGCCTCGGCATCGTCCATTTTTTTGGCTTCCTTGAGGCTTCCTTGTGCCCTATCCCACAGTACGCGTGCTTCAGCTACTCCCCATTCCTTCTTCTCATCATGCCTATAGATGCCTAGATTCTGTTTAACAATAATATGAACTACGCTAGTGAGCTGGGTGGAGTCTATCAGTGCGAGCATCAGGGTGCGAAAACGCACTCGGGGGGGGACCGTAATCTTAGTTGAGCTAGGCACTTGTCCTATCACGGCAATCGTCTCGCTTGCGGGCGATTTATTATTACCTACGCTGTGTACTTCCAGGGGGCGCGCATAAGGGGATCGTCCAGCGAATTGGGGTCCGGTGTCGATTTGGTTCGTCTTTGTATTCCCATCTTTGCCTTTACCATGGCGCCATATCCCTCACCGGCCTCTTCCGTCGAGGATCATAGTGTCGATATGCGATCCCACAAAACTACATTTGAGGGGCGTTCATCTCATCATTGGCCTTTGGACGTTCTCGACGGCACTCGTTGATGCTGAAAGCAGTCGGCAAGATACATAGTCGTCACATAACTGCCACTCTGTGATCGGGTTGGGCATCATTTGGATCATGCACGCAATTTCCTATTCTCGGTGCGGCCCTCTGGCCTTTCTCTAACAACGCCATGCGCTTGCTTTCTTCACTTCCACAAGATGTTTCGCCCAGGTATGTTCACAAGCCTCGCTCACTGAATTCTCATGAACATCTGTGCAGAGAGCTGGGTATTGTTATTGGCGGAACTACTACTGCAACACACTCTGCTTCAGAAAACTTCCCATGTCTTTCAAGGCTATAAGCCTTAACCGCAGCGGTTGTCCAGATCGCATTACCTCTGTGATCCCCATTATCCTCCACACTCCCCGGCCCCCTTGGCAAGACACAGGTCCGTGTTGGCGTTCTGTCCCAGAGCACACAGCTTGTTAGGGAAATAGTCATGCTGGGTCACTATCGGTAGCCGGACTTTGACCACCTCTTCTCATTAGAGGAGCTACGCCTTACTGCGCAGATTATTGATCGAGACTTGGGGTAATACGCAATGGACGACATTGAAGGAGGAAGACAGTAAATAGACTGTTGCCGCATACCTTAGCAGTCATATACGGCTGTATCTGGGACTACTGCAGAGCTCGAAGTTGATTTGTGCCGTACCGTGTTTTACCGTCCCTTTCAGTGCAACAGTTGATATTTTGCGCTACATACATATCGTGATGTGGACGTTGGTCTAAGACTATATCACGTAGGGCATTAGTGCACGCTTTAGTTTCACGGTGTAATTGCGCAGTGTTGCGCTATGACGGTTCCCTTGTAATCGATGTTGGCTACCCACGTGAGAAATCCGGTTGTTTCTTGATACCGAGATCGAGCGCCATCACTCACCGTGGTTCGACATACATGCATCACAATGAGCATTTAGCCAGATAGTACGCACAGATGTTCCCTAGTTTGTACAGCTAATGTCGTATTTGAGGAATTCAATATCCATGAAAATGTTTATTGGCATCTTCAGGTCCGACCTGTCTCTCACGGCCCTCTCTCCCGTCTGATGACAAATGTGCGTGTCATGGCAGAGATATCAGATGTGGTCTACGACTCAGATTTCTCAGCGCAGAGTTCAAATTAGCAATAGGAATGTTTCCTGTTTTGTACCCTCAATAGCCAAGATGAGACGAATGCGACATACTGCTCATGAATCTAAATTGCGCAAGAATGGTGCTGACTCACACAAGCTGCGTCAAAAGCACGTCCGGCGCCGCCCGCCGTTACGTATAAAAACCTTTTTACTGTGGCGTAGAGTCTGCGCTCGTTGATGGCTTGAGGGTTCCTGCCCGGATTCCATAGTAGGGTTACCCCCTTATTCCAAAATGCCAAATCTGACCAATATCTCGTATGATAAGCGGATCCTAGAATATGAGGGCCGTGCGGCCACCGCTGGCTACGGTACACGTTCCAACTTCGTGTCCACAAGCCCCCTTTCGAGAGGTGATTCTGAGCCAACGTCCCACCTCCACTTCACAATCAGTGAAAAGCATCTCGACGTGCACGCGCGCGGGGGAGCCTGAGGGCTGGGGGGGGACGTTCCTTCCACAGTATCGTCCCTGGAGACAACTCTCCGCGGACCCTCATGCAGCTTAGGCCGGGAAATTTCACCTTTATCGAACCATAGCAGCAGGTCGCCGCTTCAGGTTCGGTATCCTTGGGGGCACAGCGGCGCACGGGGGAATTCAATGGGGGACCAAACACCTTGGTTACCGGGTCACCCCTGCTAAAAAGAGTCCATGCCGAGGGTATGGCGATCGTACCAGTCCAAGGTTTCTATTTCTTATAACAAGCCATCGGGTAGTCATTTGTTGAAGATAAAAACGTAAAAGTTATTGCAAATATCTTTGACATTTGGAGTACTATCATCAACTCGATTGGACCCAGAAATTAGCTCATTAATCAGAATCTTACTCCGTTGTGTGTACCATATGCTTTACCTAGCATACCCGGATCTCCCAAACTCTTGGTAGCTTTGACCTCTTTCTACGCAAAATCAGTTCATCCTAGAGAATAGCACATGCTAAATTAAGACCATATTTGCTGATGCCATTGTGACAAAGTGATCTTTGCCCCGCCGAGATCAGTAGATATTGCCTCATGTACAGTCAGACAGACCCGGATATTCTCGGCCACAAGCCTTCGTCCTCTGGATCTCCTCTTCTTCCGTACCGTAATATTGTGCGTCAAGAAAATGAAGTATTTCGCAGACACGCCGACTTGCGCGAGCGTGACCAATACCTAGCCGCTGCGTTATCTTGTCTCATCTGCTCCATGTATGCGACACAAGGCAACAACTCGGACTTGTGGGGCTCTAGTGTAAGAGTGAGGCGCGGGCTGCTACAGTCCATCGGAACATCTGGAGCTGGGAAGCAAAACAAGAGGGCTGGGGATTAGGCACACTGCTGTAAGATGTGTCAAGGTGACGAACAATGACATGTTCGAGTTATTTGAGTTGGGTTATTGTAAGTATGATGGATGATACCTATCGCTCGCATCTGAGGCTACATTCGGCGTCTAAGTGCTCTCAAAATTCTCTATCGCTGAGTTGTCCGAGAGGCAGTGAATATCCTTTGATGAGTTCATCGGCATTCCACCCTTGACTGGAGCTTCATTTTTGACCTGCCGAGCGCTCGATCGTGGAGTAGACGACATACCAGATGGTAGACTCATTGGCTGAAAACGCCGCTGGAAAGACCCTTTCAATGTCATAGTCGTGCGTGGTCATGTGTGAGTCCTGTAGGGGGGTTGTCAGTTTTTTCCCGGTGGGGAGTTAAATGCGACCGGCGCTATAGCCTGCAGCCTTCAAAAAGGCGCTTTGATGTGCTTATGTCATCGCAGAATAGGGCAAAAACCACGTGGTGGGAGTCAAAGGGCGACATCACTGCGCCAGACGACTCAGACTTCGCACGCCACCTCACAGTTTTTCAATCGCTATGGTCTACCCAGCTTATCCACTCTCACAGCGCTGTTCTGCCTCAAGAGCGCCTAATTGTTGAGCCAAAAACTCCTTGTGGCTTTTTCAATACGTTCTGGAAGATTTTGAGGCCTAAACCCAACGCGATGATTACCAGGAACTGAAACTTACAGAGCCCGGCAGATGCTCTATCAGATGTTTCAAGGCTCAATATTCAGTGTTAATGTAGTGAATATTCGAGGTACGTGTTCTTTTCTCATATCGCTTGGTGCTCTACCACGTTAAAGCGAATCTCAGGTCACGTTCTACCAGAATCGCAGACTTGGGCATTTCAACCACAATATTCGCACACGGTCAACCAATTGAAGGCTTCGAATGAAAGTCGGTCGTTCAAAAAGGGGACATTTGCTGAAACATTGCTTGCGCCATGCAAATCTCATGACGTAATCCATATTTTGCCTAACAGGCGTGTAACGGTTTCGGCAGCCTACTTATCCCAATCTACCACAGGGCCATCGCCATCTTGCCTTTCGGTGTGCAGTCCAAGGTGCAGATTTTGACCATGATATCCTCCAGCTACGTCCAGGCGCCCCCTGTGGTCCTTTGCCCCTTCTACGTCACTGCGAAGCGTTATTAAGCAGATGTTCCCAGGAATTCTGGCTACACCTTGATCTTTTTGCACGCTACAGGGCTGCATAAGGAGACTTGAGAGACCGGCCATCGAGTCTCTGTTGAACTCAACTTCTCATTCAGAAAGGGAGCCCGAAATCAGGGAAATATGGGCCGTTGGTGAGTCACCTTCCTCCGTCCAGACACTGCGTGTACGTCTTGACGATGGACCGGTAATGTCACTGCAGACTGCCCCAATCATGGAGAAAGTGCGCCTCTCAACGAGCAAGTCCTTTCTCACGGTTATGCTAACGAATGTATGTCTTCATATCCGCAAACTGGCTCGTCTGGTTGATGCCATTGACTCGGAATGCGTACAGGGGATGGCTACGGATACCCTCGCACTCGCGCATTGTATGCGCTACTACAAGCATCTCCCGGAGGGGTCAACCTCCTCGAGCATCGGCTGATCATTGCCGGTCATTCTCTTGGTGGGAAACGCTGCGTATGGTTTATTCACTTCGTGTCGTCGAGTTCCCCAAATCCTAATGTGTATCGACAGTGTATTATTGACGAAACTTGCCCCCCACGTGCAACTGAAAGCTATCATCCTGCTGGACGCAAACATTGGCCCTTCGGTACCCCGCAAGCGATCAATCGGACTCCGTATACAAACACAAGTCCTATGGTCAAAACCCGATGTGTGGCGTGGTCGAAAAGACGCTCTAAAGTCGATTGCTGCAAGTCGGTGTAGGAAACTGGGACAAACGAGCCATCGAGCTCTTTGTGGTACGTGCATCGCGATAATTCTTCCGCCTCGCATACTTAAAATTGCCTAGACTCATGCTGTGATTACTCATCCTGCTTCAAAATACGACCCTCCATACAAGTTTCATGGGCACGTTTTTAGCTTGCAAGAAAGAGTATGAAGCGGTACGCCCACTTGATCGCCACTTCTACTCGGCATTACATAACGGGGTCCTTCAGTCATGTTATCGTGCGCAAAGTCATCAAGAAGACGCCTCTCGAACAGTTGTATCAGCTATACACCAGCTCGGTTTCTGTGCATCTTATCCTGAGTGCTAAAGATGAATTTAAGTACGTTCATTACTCCGATTATCCCGGGATCCGTGGCTGACTCGATTGCATAGTGCCGGTGGGTTGAAAGAGGCGCAGATAAAGGCGAAGTACGACCGTGGGCCTGCCAGTATCCAGTGGATTTGAGAACGGTACTCACATGGTGCGCCGCGTTAAGCGTTGCTGTTCTCGTACGACGCTGAGAAACTCCGTGTCACAGTTCGTTCAGCATAATCCTGAGGCGACTGCGAAGTGTATCGAGAACGTCATCGTTAACCTATCTGCGATTCAACACAAGCTCTAGGAACTTGCTCACATGTCAGTATGTTGGAATACACGCTGATCGAGGGCATTCATCTAGGGCAACTGCGAGACGGCGTGGTCCTATCTAGATTCGACCTTTGTATGCCGTTTTTCGCAACGTGAACTTCAGAGTGGACGCCAGGGATAATCCTCTCGATCATCAGTTGACCGTTGCTGGTCACTCTCGGCGGAACCGCCGTCATCAGGTATACTTGAGGAGTGTGAATAAGCATCGTGTGAGGTCATTTGGTGGAGCTTTCGTTGCAGATTACATGATGAGGGACAGCTCTATGGTGCCCAACTTGAGATCTCTGTTTTCGTTGGGACTTCTGCGAGGGAGAGAATCTTGCCATCCTCCCCCTTTGTAGCAGGCGACTGATTGTTTGCGTACAGGGATTACCAATACAAGCAATCCGAATTAGTCAGTGTGAGATCGAGTTCACAAATGCAACATGTTTTTGCTGACTTTATTCCCAGATCGTTTAAGGACAGAATCCTTCAAATGGACTGGATGTGAGCTATCCTATATCTAGCCGTATCCTACTTTACCTGCTATTCACTAACATGAACAACAGTGGTAACTTTATGACCATTGCCTCGACCTCATCAATTGTGATCGCTCTTACTTGGAGCGGCGTTCAGTTTTCATGGACGTCTCCTCATACACTCGCACCACCTGCTCATCGGCTTCGGAGGTTCGATTGCTTTCGCTGTCTATGAGGCGACTCTGGCTCGCTTCCCACTGGTATTGTGATCAAATTTCGTAAAAGTCCTCGCTCATCTGAGACACACCTGCTGTAGGTTCCTTGGACACTTGTTTCCAACAGGACAAGTCTCAACGGGTGCGCTTGATGTTTTTAACGACTGCCCTCATGTCACTACTAACAAAGCCGTCCAGATATTTGCAAAAACTTTTGTCACTCCGATAATTGTTATCGGTGCCGTTTGTAAGTAAGCCCGTAGTCCTGCCCATCATGCCGCCAGCTGAAGCCTGTTGCCAGACTAGATCCCTGTTTATTATCAATCATGCAAGACAGCGTCGTCTTTACATGCTCGGAAAAATCTACCTCCTAGCTGTGTGTGCAACTATGGCTCCCCGCCATCGTTATATCTGGCATCATCACCAAAAAGACCCAGAAATACGCCCACAGCTATTGCTAGGCTGGATCTTGCTACTTATCGCCACAGGTCTCATGTCAACATTGAAGGCTGACTCCAACCTTGGACGAGGAGTTGGCTTCCAATATTTCTTGGAGCTCACGGCTGTGGCTTCCTTCTTTAACGCGAATCCTAACGTACTTTCCCGTTCTGGCGCCATTACCTGCGTCCTCAGAGTGCGAAGGCAAACGCGGTTTTTTGCGTTCTGCCGCGTGTTTGCCGGGGTTTATGTTTCTTAGCCCGCGGTATTTGTTCTAGGTCTATTATTTTCATTGCGTATCGTAATATTTTTATCCGTTTTCTCACAAAGTTCATGTATGAAAGATTTGGGGAAACCACCATCGGCGTCACCGTCCTCCAGCAAACGCAGCTTGGCCACCGCCTACCCGAAGTCTTCCTGCAGAAGTTCCCGCAAGGGGGGTTGTCGTGGTATACAGCATCATCCCAGTGATAAAGGACCTAGATGATCCTCTACGACACACAGGTTCGGGTCGCCTTTGCCGATTCCATTTCCCGTCATATATGGAAGGTGATGATTGGTATCTCGAGACTTGGGTCTTCTATGCAGTCTTCCAATGGAGGGACTGCCCCTGCATACTCAAGTTGATGAACGTTGGGGCTTGTAGGACACGGCGCGCGAGCAGCCGATGCATGATGAGGGTGTGTATAAATTACCTCATAATCGCCTTCTGCCATACACATTCTCCCTGTATTTCTGCGCGCTGATCCTTTTCTCTGGGGCGAGTTTCGGGCTGGTATCATTCGCCTTTGGGTTCCGTCTCGCATGTTCTATTCTTCGCACATGTGTCCGAAGTAATATCCGTCAGCTGCTTGTCAATCATAACTTAAGTATGTTTGCATGTCCTCGTCAGAAAGGTTCACGTATCTTGTACATTACTCGTTCATTCGGACCTATACCTTCCGAGCCTCTATATCGACTGCATAATAACGATCACCGCACAGCTCCCAGCTTCTGGTGGGGCTCGACTTCGACGCCTCCGGTAATTCATTCACTTGTGAGTATGTTGGTTTGTATTTTTTTTTGCGTTCGTAGGAAAACGCTCAGCTGCGCCCTTGCCTTCGGCGACGGTACCATACGACCATGTCATGGCCCTGGCTAGCAAGGTCACTATGACATGAACATAATAGATCATTCTCACCAAATCTATGTGCATTTTTAATCAACACGAGTGCGAGGCGTCACTTCATTTTGCCTCCCATGGTACGACCAGTCTACCCCAGTTCGCTTCAAACCTCTCTGGCGTACCCATCATAAAACCGCACATGTTCCGGTATCATGCGTCATTCTGAGGTAGATGAGGTGAATGAGATATGGACGTCGACGATCATACAAGCTTGGGTCCTAGGATCTGGGCGGGACAACGTGATAAAAAAATACGGCGGTGGTCCTTGACTCAGATAAAGGAGGAGTGATATCCGATATCGAGCTCTTAGAAATACCAAACTCTAGTATGTAGCCAAACTCTAGTATGTATGGGTTGTGGGCCGGTCCCCGCGAGCGAGGGGGATGTGCATGCATGTCGTACACGGACCCAAGTTTTGATACCAGCTGCATCGTCAGCCATTCGAAACTGCGCCTTGTCCACTGCCCTTTTTTTTTTCCTACTTTTTTTCGTCTGAGAGCGTCATCATCCTCCATCCGCCAAGCCCAGGTGTACACCTTGTAATCAGGGGTCGTATCTGATTTCTTCGCGTGTCAGTTTCACTTTCGCGCCCATGCGCCCCCCGGCCGTAGCAAGGTTACGCGTGTCCGACATTACCAGCTCATCAACATCTGGGACCCGAGGCTCAGGTCTTCGAGCGATATACACAGTGCTTCGCCTCGTATAATGAATGAGGCTTGTGTGTCCGTGGGATGAAAGTACAGACAAACAGCTGACAGAGTGGGCGCTGATGCCAACGCTGCGGGGGGGCGGAAGTGAAGCCGCGCTGAGGGTCGCGTTGGAGATCATAATCAGTGCGAGCTTAGCTTAGTCTACAACTGAGTGCGGTAATGGAATGGAAGGGATGGCTTCCGGCGGTGGGAAGCTTAGTCGAGCGCGACATAGGTAACCGATGAGAGATGGATAGAGGGGTTTTAGGAGAGGCAGCGGGAGGGCGAGCGTAGTCCTTAGTTCCGAATGATTGAAAAAATCATGGCGTGCCGAGGTCGTTTTGAGACGGGGGCTGTCTTGATTCTACGCGTCCTATACCCTCTTTCAGTACGTATTATCTTGGTACGAAAACATAGGCAAAGACCCACAGGATGGAGCATGTCTCACGAACGTGAATGAAAAGCTCATCCTTGACATAATAACGATGCATACGCACGACCAGCTAAGCAGCGGGACTCGCCACCGTGCCCCTCCCCTGCGCCGCCGTGGCCTGATGGCAGAACTCCAATCGTCGCCTTCCAATTGCTGCCACGTAACCCAACGACGTTTGATCTAGGACAGAGTACTGTTATAGTGTTATGACCACTGACAGTAAACTCCGGCTATTTGAGAATGGCTTCACGAGGGGTGGTTATGTCAAGTCTGGAAACAGCACGTGAGTAAATTCCACACGCTGGACATGACGAGAGTGGGAAGAGGCCCAGGGGAAACATACAGCAGTGACGAGATGCCCCTGTGCTCAGTATTACACAGATGAAGAACTCCATGGTTGCTCCCCCCTTCTGCTTCACTCGGTTCGATCCACGCCAGACACGGTGGTAATTGATAAAATTTGCGTGATGCGCGCGGTGACAGTAGTCGTTTACTACCTGTGTCCATTGTGCTGAAATAGATACTGTAAGATCCATGAGTACGCCCGTAAGGAGTTGCATGTCGTATTTCTGACTCTACAGTTTCTGACCTACAGCGGGGACGTGTGTGTAGGGCTACCGCACGGGTTGTAGGGGGGGTCACCATCACAGTCGTTCGGGGCGGTGCGGGTGTGTACTACTTGGAATTGTCGGAGCATAGCTTCTTGCGTGATTTTTCGAAACGGGACTCATTCGTTCGTAGCACTGAGAATCGCCTGGCTCCAATGTGGAGTTACCAACGAGGCTCTTGGCTCCTGGCGCGGATAGCGACGGGCGACGCACCCTGCTCACGGATCCAGGTCAACGCCCACTCATCGAAACTTCTCTTTCTGAGCGGCCAAGTCTGATGTAACTGAGGCGAGTAGGAGGAGGGAAGACTTGATATTGCAATGACGGTTCCGGAATACGGAACAGAAATGAAAATGTATGGGCTTTAAAGCTTTAAAAGGGGCAGTATCCCTCGGCTATTTGGCGCGCCTATGATAGTTTATGTAATCAAAATGCTGACATAACTTGACGAAAGCTCTGGCGTGGCGCCTGCTGCTTGGCTGGACTGCCAGGTTCGACCTCGAAGTCTCTGGGACTGTGACCAAGGATAGTTGCATCCCAAGTTGCATCCCTACGGAGGGGCATGAGTTGACGGACGCCATCCTAGAATCTGGACTTTCCTGTGCGTACCTGTGCGCCATAGTAAGTTCCTTCACCACACTGCAACCGTTATTTACTTTCTACTCGAGTTTCTCATTTTTTGCTACGAATCAGTCGCAAAAGCTCGCACTACTATCACGCTGATGTCGTTCCCACCATCTATCACTTCGGGCCTACACTCTGGTTGAACATGACAGCAATAGCCTATGAACCTGCCTCCCGCACTTTCGATATTACAGGGTCGTCGCTCTTTGCATCGACCTTGACCCGATCTTAGCACGAAGCAGGACAGTCACAATCCCAAGGAAGAGCCCCGAAAGAGGATCTCTCTCTTTCCCTGCCGCTCCCTCCCACGGCGCATCATGAAATACCTGTAACCCTCGTTGAGATGGGCACCCTACATTCGCCAACATTAACCACCACTGGCGAATTGGCCAGTCCTCCTTAACGTTTGCACCAGCATGTCGCACGTTGCGTATCAAGTGGGTGCTATTTCGAGCTTCGATATGTCTCAATTACTCACAAAAGACTCGATTGTACAGGGTTTCGTGGGCTTGTAGACACATGGGCCTATCGCGTGTCAGGTCAATGGGGCAGCAGTCGTTCGTCCCTTTACCCAAAACACACGTAGATACTTACGATACCTAGAAGACGTTGATGGACGATCTACTTAAAGCCGTCCTTTAATGTGGGGCAGTGACGGGTTCTCGTCGGGAGGCGTCGCGTGCATATGGCTTCACAGATATGAACACCCAGTCTAATGATTTTGGTAAGCGACGGGGTTTGCTCATAGTCTTAGTGGATTAAGCTTTCTGAAACATTTTTCACAATGAGCTCCTCAGCGCGTTCCCAGTCCTTTTCGGGCATCGCTTCCCAGTGGGAAGGTCCAGATATCAGCCATTTCGTTCGACCAGTTTCTGGAGTTCGTCCCTGTCCCCTCCTTGAAAGCTTCTCTATGGTTGATGCTGGACGGCAGATAATCTGGATGCAACTCGTAGCAGGAAGCCCATTTTTCAGGGTAGCGCTCGACAACATCGTTGTTCCGATAGGGCGGCGGATAGTATCAATCGTAAATTTCGAGGCCTGAGGCTATGTTGCTCAAGTTGATGCGCGCGGGTGTGCGAGAGTATTATGCCCTAGAATATACGCATCCTGCAAATCAGAAAGCCAGTTCAAAATGGCCTTGGCCACCGTGTGAAGAAAAGCGTACCTCGAGTGCTTGACCTCGCACCTGCGCGAAAACGAAATGGTACTCACTGGCCATGTGCCTAGAGGAAGTGAGTTGAGCTTTTCTACACCCTGGCAAACAGCATGTTTCTTACTGAGTCATGATCACCAAGGAGAGCTACACGTGCGTCGACGTAGTCGCCGGAAGTCCGCGAATGTGGCAGAGGGCCCATTTTGTCGTCTCTCTCTATGTTCTGCACATTCAAAGACCCGTAAGTTCTCGGTTCGCACACAGTTCAGATAGGTCTCACAGTGATCTCACACGTACTTCACAGCGACTACCCGAATGTCTTACCTCCCAGTTCTTTTTGGTACAACATCTAGTACCGCATCCTCCCTTTGATGCTACGGCCATTGTCGCTCCTCGGGAAGCGGTGTGTCAAGGCCGCCCGGGGGTGGTATCGAAGAAAAGTGCATTGATGACAGTGGGAGAAATTGGGTACGAGATGACATGCTAAACTATAGCTTAGGATATGCGTTGCTTGGGGGTGTCATTATAGCATTCTGGGGGGGGGACATACCTTTGTCCGGTACCCAGCCACTGCAATAGATACTGTAAGGCAGTGCCGAAGCTAATATGCAATTATGACGCACCACTAGGCCTGAAGAAAGAATAACATTATGACGGTGATGATTCCGCTATCTTGGATCGCTCTATCAATGCAACGATAGGCGTAGTCCCCCTGTCACCAGCTCGCGGTCTCGAGACCTGATGAGGAGCGCATCTCCTTTCGCTGGGTCGGTTTTACCCGCCCTGGCAGCCAGATCAGAGTACATTCTGCCTTGCGTGTGGGTGATCCTAGGGTTCCATCCGCCCCCGACCATGATATACTGCACGTGCCGTTGAGCCATTCGGAGAAGGTCAAGACCACGCCACATCTTCGCTTTGGCAGGATAGGAGGAAAAGAGACTCTTCGAAACTGATGGAGCGCGAATAGAGGGGGTACCCCCGCACCTCGAAGTCAACCCCTTCTAGGAATTATTTTCAGCCATTTTCCACGCGGCGTGAGAGCGCACATAGTTATACCCCATCCTGACCAACGAAATTGAGCCGGCAGGAGCATACAAAGATAGTAAGAACTCACGGGGATTTTGTGAACCTCATTGAACCGAAACATGGCTCGGTTCGGAAAATCGCTTGATTTCATTAGCGTCATGGGTGGCGCGACCCTGATATAACTTATCTCTTCCATGGTATCTTCTAATGGAGAGATGTAGTTCGCAAAGTAGCGCTCCCTAGAACGTTGCCACAAGGTGACTCCAGCTCCCGTCTCGACAAATTTGGGGACCGGGCCTCATAGATGTCGACTGAGATCTTGGAGGTAGGAGAAAAAACTGTTTCAATACCAAGGCGAGTGATATGCCGCCGATTCCTCCGCCGCTGTCAACAGGCATAACGTTTACACGTGAGGGAAGGGACTGGTGTATGTACCAGATGGCGATTTTTGATGGACGCATCGCTCATGTTCGAAGTCGACGTGATTCTTAGAAGGTCGGTATGTGGGGATTGGGTGGCCCGCAAGAGACGTTGAGGGCGACTCCGAAGGAGCGTTATATACTCTCCAGTTAAAATGGCGAATATGCTCCACTATTCTCCGAAGATGGGGATGAGAAAAGGACTATCCCCTGAATCAGATACATTTCTGTCCACATTTCCGCATTGGCCGTCAGCCCGAAGGACGGCCGTTCTGCATTTGATGTACTCCCATACTAAGTATATAGTACATCTCATGCTAGCGAAGGACCGATGCCATCTACAGTGGATTCATCATGTATCATTTTCATAACGGGCATGTCTGACAAACGCCGCACAATTGTTGTTGATCACTCGCTGCAGGCGGAGCACAGATGGCTTGTACAAGTACGCAGAGATTGAGAAATGTCGTTTATCCCTTGCGGAGTAATATAGAGAATAGACTCAGACCCAGGACCTCGTAAACAGTTTGTCGAATGATTCGGATTGATTGTGCCTCCGCCTCAGTTCCCATATAAATGCTGATGACTGTCGTCTTCCATTTCCAACATTTCCCTAGTATATATGAAGATGAAACGTCGTCTTCTCAAATGATAGCTCCGAGAGTGAGAATGCTTCGAAAAGTCGCTCGCCCCCCCCAAATGTACCAGTCATCAAACTCAGGATAACAGTGATAACTCAACATAACAGCTCATTGACGTCCTTGCTGCCGCCGGGGTCATGTTCACAGAGGATGGAATGATGTAAAGCTTCTCGTAGCACACATCCTTTGTCCAGAATAGTTGATAAAACCTGCATTAACCTTTAGTCAGAATAGCTTCTATCTCAAGTGATTCACGAATACTATACCGCAAATTTCCCAAACAGTGTGAACCTCTAACATCCATCAACGGGTATGCTCCAGCGTCAATCTACTGTTTTGCCAGTGTCTAAGGCCTAGGGCCCGGCCTAAGGCCTAAAGGATTCGATCGGATCGAGTGTGACTTCCGACATTGACGCATGCGCTGGCGTTAGCGCGTAACGCCACCGGCCAGAATTACTCAAAGACCTGGAACATGTTCGTTTCGTGGACGTTACTCGTAGCTCTCGTTAAACTCCGCCGCGCTTGTGCTACCGACGACGAACCGCTAGCCCCCTCCCCCTCTCTTCCTCCCTCCTTTCTTCCTCCCTCCCCCCCCCTCCCGGCACGCCCAGTCGCAACAAGCTGCCATGTAGCCGCGGAGCGCAAAGCTTATTACCATTCAACCTCTCACCCACTTCCCTCCTTCGTGATTCTCAACGGTGTCGTGCTGATCACGTACTCGCCGCGCCCTTTCGCGAGTTCAAAGACTGTCCCTATCTAGCAATCGTTCTGAACGACGTCTGTAAGTACAAGGATTCGTTACTACGCCCTCTACCGAATGTCTACGCGGATTTCTAATCTTCTCCTCCGGAAATGTGCGATGTTCGCGGTCGTTCGACGGCTCGATCTTCTCTCTTGCCCCACATGCTCACCGAGCTGTGATTGATTATAGGAGGACATTTCTTATACACTGCTGAACTGGTGTTCGCATCTCACAAGACTCAATTCAGAGGGGTGTCTTCCCTGACTGCGCTCACTGGTGCGATATCCTTCTCGTGATCCTCATCACGCCCGTTCAAGGACTTTCATATATCCGAGGCGCTGGCACTATTCCTTAACCGCTCCACCTGCCTGCTCCGGCTCGCGTACCGACAGATATATCCTTCTGCCTTCGATAGCTTCTGCTGTCTGTGCGTGCACTAAATATCTGCCGCCGTACGAGTGCACTTATCACTGGAAGCTCTTTCTCCATGCAGTCATTCGCTGATCTGGTATGGTGAATATGGATGTCATAGCGCTACCGGCATCGCACATGTGAGGTGTTGAAATGGAGATACGCTGTGTCAAACCGTATTCACGTACCAGCTTGAGATGCTTATGCACTTATGCGAGACTTCGAATGCATATATTGACTGCTGACTGTCGAAAAACGTCCACATCAAAATGTGCGATCTGGCGTGAGCGACATATGACCGACGCACGCCAGCCCACCCACTTGAAGTTTTCACCAGAGCCATCCAGACAGCTACAACCTTTTCGAGGCGTCGTGTTCATACCTTGGTCACGTAAAAAGACGGCGCTGACCCTTAAAAGCGTACACCAGGATATTGAATACCGACCGCTTCTCTGCTGATCAAGCGTCGGAATATCACAGCAATGGTCTCAGACATCCCTCGTACTGTGACTCGTCAAGCCTCTCCTTACCATGAACTTCGATAACTACGCCTAGGGCTCTTGTTGTAGGTGGGCGGATTCTCGCAGCCAATGTATCGGCTTCAACTTTGCTCGCAAGTTTCGTCGCCGTAGTTGTTACAACTCTCTATAGATTTTATGGGGTCTATGTGTAGTGCCTGATGCCACACTTTCTTTTCAAACGCTATTACCAGAGGGACCCTATGCTAAAATACGCCGGTTAATGCATGATATCTTTCAAACTGTATGATTTTGCGAGCTCATAAACCATGAATAAAGGTGTTCTTGACCTGCTTTGGTGGAACCATAACATACTTTGTTTTTTTTTTTTTTCCCCTCATACGTATTCTGCCAAGTCGTGTTAACGACTGTTCCCCGCAACGTCGGTAGCGGTCCTAGACACAGCTCCACACAGGTCTTATGTCTTACACCCCATATACTGCCGTGGAAGCATACAAGACTAATGCCGTCGTAATTTAATGGTGAGCTCACTAACTCTCAGGCTAATAAGCAGTCACGCACTACGACAAATCCAGCTACCCCTTATCAGAGCGTACTCAGCCCGGCTCCCCCATGGGATAAGACCTTCACGTCTCTCATCAGTTACGATAAATAGCATAGACAAGAAGCCACAAATACAGGAGTATACCGCCGTATGGAACTCCTATGATCTAGGCTTAGTTAATTCCTACGACCAGTGCAGCACTGTGACTTC
Organism: Phlebiopsis flavidoalba; assembly: GCA_035772785.1. Classification (NCBI taxonomy): domain Eukaryota; kingdom Fungi; phylum Basidiomycota; class Agaricomycetes; order Polyporales; family Phanerochaetaceae; genus Phlebiopsis; species Phlebiopsis flavidoalba. Next base: position 69,148 of record JAOCPU010000058.1, read on the forward strand.
ACTAGGCCGGGGTAATGACGCTCAGGCCCAACATATGACTCACTCGTTCAAAGTAGTGGGATATTTGTCAGAATTTAAAAAATTGTCGCTCGTATTCGATAGCTAACTGGTCCTACATAGGTTTTTTTTTTTTTTTCGACTATACATACCGCCGTCGTGGCATTATGGCGTATATTGAAAATATATCGGAACGTTGGTAAATGTTGCCTAAGAGGACCATACCACAATCTGCTATTGCTCAGTAAGACACCAAGAACAAGGACCTCTGACGTATCAATTTGGTGACTTGTCTTCTACACAAATCGTAATAATGACTGCCCACATATTTTGTCCTCACCCAAGGGCCATCTCAACCTCGAGTGCGTAAGGCAGCTGTCTGATCTGATATCGCCCTTCTATTTGTGTGTTAATCAAAGTCTCTGCGCCCTCCGATAACTTAGCTCTATGAGCTTATATAACTTTGATTTGCAGTCCATGGCCGTAGTAGGTAAGCCGGTGTTGCAAGCCATTAATATTTCTACCTTCTCCGCGCATTGTAAGATCGCTATTAAAACCCACCAAGCGATAGGCGGCATCACGAGCCGGTCAATAATGGGACCGTGTCGACCATTGCCGGATGTTCGCTCAACCGGGAATATGGTGCCAATATCTGCCCATAAAGTATAACATGATTCTTGTCTGTCGCCTAACTTACTAACTGATTAATATCGCCATACATGTACGCATAATACGTGTACATTCGATAGAGCATAGGTTTACGGCCTGGTTACCATCAATACCTGGTTTGCTCGATTTTCAGTGGTTGCTATATAGAATCTCATTGTTCACATGGATGTTGGTTGTATCCGGACTATCTACCATACCGCCCTCCTGTGCTTACTAAGCCGTGATGCCTATAGGAACAAGATCAATGATATGCCGGGCTATAACATCCGCCAGGTTGTTCCTCTTAATATGGCGCGCCATGCGACCTACATGTTTGACGGTCACTGATACCATGTTCTGATACTAGAACCACTGACCCTCTTTACGATCATTCCATCAATAATCTCATTGGGTCTTTCTACTTTTCAATACTGACGACCTCATTACCAGGATAGCTTGTGTTCTTACTTAACGATAACAGCCTTCGACTGCAGAGTAGTTGGGGATTCCACAGCCTTACAGTTTCGTTTGGGGTCTTGTATCATCAACGGTATGTTTTGTCTCTCATGTCACAGCAGCACATCCGACCTTGCATGTTCGGATCGCCCACACATCAATTACAGGTATACTTAGCTTTGAGTCGCCTACAATAGCTTCTCAGTGATTGGAAACTTCGCACCCCCCCCCCCCCGTCTTTTTTTTTTAAAAGTGTTCAACCTCCCCCACTTATCTCACCCTACACCTATGTTATTTGCCCCTTCTTCAGCATTTTATTTTGTTCCCCCACCCAATGTATGGCACCCTTCTCTTATCAATCCTTCTTTCCCCCCCCCCCCCCTTTTAGTTACCTTTTAGGTGTCATATTATTTTTCTTATTTTTATCCCTTCTGTACTATCTCCTTCAGACCCCAACCCTTTTGCTCCCCTATGTCTGAGCCACGCCTTTATCCAACTTCTATCTTCTCTCGTTTTTTTTCCAACTGTCTGCGCCCTATTCCCTCCCTTTCTTTTCTCTTCTCTCCCTTTTTCTTACGTTTCCCCCCCCCCCTCTTTTCTCCTTTTTCTTTACTCATTCATTCCCTTTTTTTTCAACACACTCTTCGTCACTCCTTCTCTTAATCACCTCTTCTTGCTTCTTCCCCCCTTTTCCTCTACTTCCCAGTTTTCCATCTTCTTATCGGAAGTCTTTTTCTAATATTCTTACGTCCTCGCTATATTATGCCGACAGAGTGCCGCAAATCAATTTTGTCTTTAATGTGGAAGTACGTGGTCAATCGTCACCCATCCTTGAAGATAAACTTACCAGAAGCTTCCTACTACACAGTCTACCTCAATCTGGCAGGGGTAGCTAAGCACAATCCGTCTAATTGACTTCGTTCTTATAATTCATGAATTACTTAAATATTCAGTGTACGAGAATTTCAATTGATGGCTTCGTAAGCGCACCGTCATCCTCTCCGATGCACAAGTCATCTAAAAGATCATCTCTATAGATAGATTGAATGCCCCGGGATTGGTTTTCGGGGGACGAAAGCAATACTAACGATGTTGTGTGTCTAGACAACTCAGTGTAAATGTGCACAGAGCACGCACACCTCAGGTACAGGTCAAAGTAACCCTTCTAACCGCTCAGTGTGTGTATTTCAGAAAGAGGCCATCATGCATGTACATTGTGTACTAATGTGATCCGCAGACAAATCCACTGCCCAGCATTGAAAGGGGACTTCCAACGTTTGCAACCGGCGCACGAAGCTGAAGAATACAAGGTCGTCATGGGAGCGCATACGCATCGGATGACCTGTAGCCGTATATTCATGACTCAGTGTTAGTGACACGAATTACTTATGACAGCCGTGCTCCCGGATAAACTTAGTAAAACCAGAGATGCTTGACTGAAGCCGGGAGTCCTGAGTCCAGACTTCAAGCTTCAAGTCTCATACAACGCTGATCGCTATACTAACTTGGCTCTTTTGACTCCGACACAAACTTCTGTTTACATTCTTTGTATAGTGCATACATCTCAGAAGTCAGATTTAGAGCCAATATGTTGAAGTTCACCAATACCATATGCTACATGATAATCTGTGTGATTTATCTCCATCTCACTCATGCCTGATGTCGACACCTTCTAACATGATTGGGACCTCGGACGCTGATATGGTTTTAATCGAAGCCGATATTATACATCAATCAGTAGAGTGTGTGATATGCGGGCTTTATCGGCTGATCATCGTAGTACGCCACTTCAGAACGAGTATCGTGCGTCACTAAAGCTCACGCTGAGACACCCTTCATGCAACTTTTAGAATCAAGAGAAAGACGAAACAAGTCAAACACGGTACGGTATAGTCATACTCTTAGGCTTGACAATCAGAATCAGTTGAAATATGCGTGGTTTCTCTCCGATTCCTGACAAATAGTCCATCTAAGTGCGTCTCATGATGTGATGGGAGTCGCAAAGTCTGATGAGATATCTGAGATGCCACTCTGATACCGAGGCCCACCAGTGCCCGCACGTATTTCATGCGGGAGATACTGTAGGCCCCCCAGCACTGCTTACCTTCCTCTCCACTCCTTTCTTTCATTAATATCTGGATACATATAAAACAAGGAAATGCGATCGCTCAAGTCTTGCCCTCATAAGGAGCAGAGTACCCGGCTCTGGGTCATCCTCCTCACTCTGTGCGTCCTCATCTCCGTCTCCGCATTTCAGTCTGTGAGTTTTATTGACCTCTCTCATATATGATGTATGTTCCCCGTTCATCTCAAAAACCAAATCTAGACTAGTATATCCCTGCTTTCTACCCCTCAAAGCATACAAATTTTAATTGAGCGGCGATGATTCGGCATGGACAGATGCAGCATATCCTCTCTGCCAGTCGCCATCTTTTTCATTCGCGCAGTGGTCAAGCAGTCGAGGTACACATATCAGACACTTCGCTCACCCGTAACCTACTCATCGGTATTATAGACCTTCGGGGCATATACTGCCATGTTAGCGGGAATAGGCTTATTCACCCTAGGAAGCGCTTTGTGTGGATCAGCAAGAAAAGAAACACGCCATGGCTAATAGCGGCCCGCGGTCAGTCGTCCGCGGGGTTCCCCCCCATTGCGCTAAAGCTTGTCAGTAGCGATCAAGGCTCAGGAGGAGGTGCGATACAGCTCGCTAATTATCAAGCATAATTGTCTCGATTTGGTTCCTTTGAGGCTAGAGCGAGGCGATATATAGCTCGCATTAATGGAAGGGTGAGTATTCCCTTAGGATACGCAAGAATCGGACTAACCGAGCAATTTGAAGCATCGGAGCGGCTGCTAGTGTGTCGGCCGCTGACGTTCTGATGTCCCCGGAGGTCAGGCATTAGGGGCATAGATTCGCAAGAATAAATGGAGATGGTATTTTTTTTGTACGCATCGAAATCTTCGGCTATATTGAAAAGATGCTGATGACGCAGGGTCTTGATGCAGACATGACTGTGCCTGTCCTAAGTGCTCTGCACTACTTGTTGTATCGTGTACCATGAGATCAAGCACGCCTAATGGCACTCTGTAAAATGATCAACTTCGTTTTCGCATGGACTGGATGTAAGCACGCTCCCTTACTATTTGCCTAGTGTAGGCTTTCTGGGAGCTCATGCTCCTCATTAGCGGGCAACTATGGCTTATTGTATCCAGCACAACGTCTCTAACAATTGCACTTACAATGGGCGGACATCTGACGGTACTTCGTGGAGATCATTCAAAACGTTCTGGTTGCCACTGATATTTCGGTCTTTTTGGGATCAGGGTTATTCCTTCTCTATGAAGCCATTTTCGCAACGAGCCCACGCAGTAGTGGTACACACATTGTCTCAAGTCATCACTTTAGCTGACAACTAAAAGCTCCCCTTCAAAATCCGTCGGTGCGCAAATCGGAACCAGCCTGACGTGGGCTATAAGTGCAGTAGTAGCCTTAAATGCTTCGTTGGGTATCCAGCGATTTTCCATCTCTCTTGTCGTGACCGAAGGGGGGGTTCATTCGATACAGCGTTTTATGATGGCGGGGTCAATGACTTGAGTGAGGCTTAGATGAGTTTGATTGAATGACTTTCAAGCTTGCACGGGCTTGACTCCGACCTCTAGTAGGTTAGTGGTCTGGCATGACGCTTCCAATTGGCTGCGCTATCGTGGCTTCAGGGACGAGCATTTTCAATCGCAAAAGTGTATCGCCCGCAACTGACACTGGGATGGCTTATTGTGATAGTATCAACGAAGCTGTGCTCACAACTCTAGACCGGAAACTTCCCTCTCCCATAGTCATAGTTATATCCATTCTTGTCGGGTTGTGTGTGTGGGGCAATTACAAATCCCTATATACTTCTCGGTACTCCGCACCGCTTCAAGCGTACCAGAACGCTCCCTGCATTAGCTCTCTTGCATTTCTGCCGAGCACTTGCCAAGGTAAGTCCTGCGTAACCTAACTTCATCAAATTTACTTATGTAGCAACTTAAGATATTGGGAATCGCTCTAGGCGGTACAATTTTGAAGACGCAACGAAACCATCAAACGACTCCCCGAAGCATTCTGTCTCCCGTTCCCCACTCAATCCGCTCGCACCATTCCCATCTTCTCGATGCTTTCTGGATCGTTGACAAGTCAAGTACGAGAAGCATTTGCGGATGGACTCAGGATAACACCAATAGTTCTCGCGACAATTGCTGGTACCGGACTTCTTTCCTCGGTTTTCGTCAAGTCAATCCCACTACATGCCCAAATGGACGACCGTCCTGATGCGATGGTCCAAGGGAGTGTCGATATGGGGGCCTCGAGTCGGGAGGAAGACAAGTCTGGAGTAGACATCATTTGTGCTGTGTCTGAGGAGTCCATTATTCCGATGTTTTGAGCCGTCATGAAGATTGTTCACCGTGTACAAAATATGGCGAGGAAGACACGCACATATGAGAAGATCCAGCGCGTAGTTAATAAGTATATGTTGAACTAGAAGACGTGAGCGGTACGCTGCTGTTGGACACAGATTTCTCGAGCATGATCCGCAAGTCGTAGTGAATCTCTTTAATCTGAGGATACGCTCATGGCATTTTGTAGGGGGTAGCTAGAAGGCCGGAGACGTACAGTTTCAGCAAGGAGACCTGGCTATCATCCTCTTCCATGGGATCATCGCTGTTTGTGTCGAAACAGCCATCGAGGACAGCGAGATATACGTGCATCATGAGAATACTTAGACCATACTAGATAGCTCTGATGATCGTATGAAATATGAGATATGAAGTTCGTGTCAGCTCACTGGCTAGAATTTGACTGGACGACGTCGACAAGCTTGAACGCGGTTTCAACGACACCTCTGAGGCTGGGCACGTTCACACCGTCGATAAAGCTAGGTGTCACTTGTAGCGAAATGTGTGCAACTCTGAGGACCGTATCTGTGCGAGTCCCTTTGCTGAACGACCTCGTCCTCCTTCTCGCTCCTGTTGCTCATCACTGTCAGGCCCGCGCGAAGCGGATAGGACAAGAACTTGTGGTATGGGTGGTATGTCTGTCACAGAGATGAGTGGAGGCAATTAAATGAGCGGATGAGAAACACGAAGACGAACTAGCTCACTGGTCCGGCGAAGGTGACGGCGCCCGTCCTGGTAGGTAGGCGTTCCCAAGTGACATAGCACTGCCGTCACGCAGGCGGATGGGCACACAGCACCCTTGCGGTGTACCTTCAAATCTTTCGGATATAACGCATTCTTTCAATGGGCTTGAAACTGGATCAAGGAACCGAGACTGACGTCTTTTGGCCGTGGACCGCTATGATATTGCTGAATGCAGATCGTCCCGTCAGAGGCTGAGATCACGGAGACTGTTTTGTGAGGCTCGACTCGAGCATCGTGAGTCATGCATTATTTGGATTACCGTGAGCAGTAGTGGGCGACACCGGCAAGCAAGAGGTAGCGTCACCTAAATCGGCGGATACTCGGCCCGTCCTATACTCCGTAACTGTACCCTGCTTTGAAACTCGCCATCGTCGAGTGTTGAGCGTGTTTTGTTAGTTACAGCATTGTAAGTAATTGTGATGATGTTGTCTTTCACACAACAGTAGCGAGAAATAGGATAGTGATATATCAGACCTCGTTTTTGGGCGCGTCATCTTCGACTCGCTACAGGAAAGGAGGCCAAAAATGACCCATCAACAGGCACTTCGCTCGGCTACACTTCAGACCACCAGAAAGCCCTAGAAAACTTTGTTACATGGTCACACCGCTGTCCACATGAACTGTCCCCAACGTCTTCTCTACGGCTCGAAGTCATTGGAACGAAACAGGGTCTCTGTCTCTTGAACATACATATGTGTGTATCCTGGAAACCGATACGGATGAGACCCCTATTTATGCATAGAAGCATCCGCCCCACCCTCAACACCAGTCTTAGAAGTCTCGTTCCCACAATCAGGCCGTGTTCGCCCCCAACTTCCATCACGGCCCCCCATCTGATTCCCTCCGTGCTGCGTCATAACAGCACACCCGCGCCCTCGCTCCTCTCCGTCCTTCCCCCCTCTCGAGCTTCCTCGCTAGCGACGGCCTCCTCTTCTCGCCCCCCGTCGCGGGAGCTTCGCTGTCGTCTTTCTGCGCGCTGCCGCTCGACCGCGCGGCGGCGCAAATGGAGCGGAGAGTAGCGCGGGGCACGCTCGCTGCATCTTGAGGTGGTGCATGGGAAAGAGTGGGCGCAGGACCTTGGTACGTACCCCGTCGTCTTCGGACTGTGAAGATCGCCTGATCTTTGCAGAATAGTGTATCTGCCTTGCGTCTATGGAGCTGCGAGAGGGACCCTGGAATTTGTGAGTGATCTTCAAACAAATCACTTTGTGCGCTCGGATGTCCTCAATTCTTGTTGACACGGACAATTCATCAGAATATCCGTCTGTTCTTGCCGCTTCTAGAACGTGAGTGGAACCAAGCTACGTGGGTTCGGGCGTAACACATGCTGAAAAGACGATAATGTGTAGCGTTAAGAACCCCCTTCCCCTCACCTATCGTCCGATCGCAGACCGCTTACATGGTCGTGCTCTGCAGGCATATCCGACAATCCGTGACCGATGGCCGGGCGAAAGGGAGGCCAGTATATTTGATTCGAACGAGTCACCAGCTCGTCGCTCAATATACTGCTATCCCTTGTCTTACATCGAGCGGATGCTTCCTCAGGCACACCTATCTCTCCTTATCGTGCAGGCCCTGCGCCTGTCATCGTGTAGGAATTTTGGATAATCTTGTCGTGTACAGGGCGCGCTGGCCGTCGACTTGCCCCCGCACGCCAAAGTCCGAGGGCCGATGGGGCGAACGCGGTCTCTGTAGGTGCCATGTTTTCCGTTTTTCGTGTGGCGATCATCGGCGATGCCATATGTTTTCTAGTGCGGTCCCTTGACATTGGCCAGAAACTGAATGTGCAGGGGCTGCTTGAAATTTGCAATGCCCCTCGCGCTGGTGGACCGGGGCGTTGGGGCGTTTGGGCGTGCATGAGGGCCTCACCCCACGTGTGACCTTTTGTCGTGTTACCGAATTGACGCGTTGATGCGGAGGTACTAGCCGAGTGCACAGAACTTCGTGGGGCGAGTTGCTCTGCATCCGTGCGTTGTGTCTACGCAGTGCCATCGGTGAGCTATGGGACGCACTGTCGGCAAGCCCGAGCTGATCAATGTCATCCGTCAGCCATGGACCCCTGCGTGGCATGCGACGTAGCCAGTGCGCGAATCCCCGGATCACCCGAAGACACCGAATGCGTGCTCGGGGAGCTGCGAGCAATGGGTCCATGAGAATGCCTCAGGTTCCGGACCCCCTGACGCGCACTTCCCGAAACGAAGACATGGCTGACATGTGCAGCAGGTTTATCTTCGCGAATGCTTGAACAACAGGGAGCGGTCCGATCGCTCATAATGACGGCTCTGTGATCTGGCCGGTGAAGTACCTGGGGCAACGTAAAGAGCTCCACAGAGTGTTCCCTGAAGAGCAACAAATGTCCCATGCACTCAGGCCAGGATAGCATACTGCTCTTCGGATTCGTTCTCTGATCTTTCGGGCCGAGATGTGCATGTGAAAAGCACAGGACTACGCACCGGCAGCACGGCACAGCACACGTGACGCTTTTTGACCTGCGCCTGGCGTCGAAGCTCGCGTTTCGCATATTGCGTATGGGACAGTGGCTGGGTCGTCGTGGTGTGCTTATTGGCCTCACAGTCTGGCTTGATTTATTGCGCACTTAGCGGCCAGAGCAGCACAGAGCAACCATTGACAAGGCTAGACTAGCGCTTTTGCTGTTGTATTGATATCTGCGCGCTCGGATGATTCTCTGCCAGACTGTGAGGCACAAGATTGACGGCTGCTTTGGGCACGGTAATTCACCGCCACGGTCCTCCAGGTACTTGCTGCTGACGTTGGTTGACCAAGTATCCAAATCCGGCGGTCTTCTTCTCATTTGAAGTGACATGCTGTTAAAAGGAATTCTAGCACGGAGCCCCGAATAGATTGTCACATCGTCAGCCCTCGGCTTCGACCCCCCTCTGCGCCAGGCGGCTTTCCCCCTCAACCACCACTCGCTTGCGAGTTGCATCCATCCCCCACCCCATACCCCGTGACACGAACGATGAAGGACGTTTCTTGAGTTGCCCCCGGCCTTTCCCTTTATACTGCCGCTCCTCATCAAGGCTTGCTTGCTTTCCCACCTCTTATTCACAGCCTGGGGTACTTTTGTGCGACATCTATTCCCAAAACGACGCATTATTCTGTTCCCTCCGCGATCTTGCAGTCGTTTCTGTGTATATTTTCCGTGCCAGTCGCGGTCATTATTTGGATCGTGTTTGCCGATTTAAAGCAGCAACTCGATGCAAAACGGAACGGCGCGGTATTAGCACCCACAAGTCGATTGGGAGGTCTCGAGTTGTTGGATAAGATCCGTGTAGACGTGGACGAGGCAACGAATGGTGAGAATCAATGTTACTCGTGGTTCGTAATACTGATTACGTGGTCAGATATATTCGAGAAGTGGATTGGAGCGGAGATTATGGCAGGATATTCAGATGGAGATTATACTATGTAGACACTGTGAGCCACCATTCTATTGATGTGCCCTGTGTCGCTCATGGTGACCTAGATAATTTGTTACGGGGTGTCGCTCATGGTGACCTAGATAATTGTTACGGAACCGGCGTATTTGAAGGTTAGTAGCTTAATACCAGTCGAAAGACAGTAGGGCTGACGTTGTCTACGACTCTCCCAGAGTATGCTCGTCTCAGATGTCGGGTCTTTCGAGAAAGGTAAACACATGTTAGCGTTCACCTGGAAATTCATCCAACAACTATCCCCATAGGAGTCGACTTTACTTCGCCCGTATCTTCCATGCTCCGGAAATGGCATTTTTACATCTGGACGGAGAGGCTTGGAAGTGAGTAAGGGTTTTGTGGGTCTAGCCTAGCCTCTAACCTGTTTACAGACTCTACCGGTCAATGACTCGCCCATTCTTCACCAAGTCGCGCATCTCCCAGTTCGAGATATTTGAACAGTGAGTTAGAGAAGAACCGCGATCTTTCGTCCATGCTACAGCTGAGCCACAGACGGGCCGACACTGTCATCATACAAACTATCAATCGAGGGTTGAGGGAGGGCGCACCAATAAACTGGCAGGTACGGGATTTCGTCCATAATACTGGTATTCCAACGCAGCATAACGCGCATACAGGACCTCGTTTACCCTGACCCCCCGATTCACCATCGACTGCGGCACGACCTTCCTCTTCGGGCACGACGTCGAGTCGCTGAACGAGCACACTCCCGTACCCGCCGACCCACGCCACGAGCGAATGGAGGAACGCTCCCCGTATGAGTCCCCAGCACGAACGACCGTGCGCGCTGTGTGTGGCGTTCGCGTGGTCCTTGCAGGAGGGGCTGGGTGCTCAGCGCGATGAGGACGCGGTACGGGCGCGCGTGGCCCCGTTGCTCGAGTTCCGCGGGACAAAGTCCGCAAGCATGTTGAGGTCGTCGATTCGTTCTTGGAGCCCATCATCGCGATGGCGGCGCTTCAGCGAAAGGCCGAGTCCATGGAGAAGAGCGCAAAGCGACGATGTGAACCTGCTCGAGTAAATATCTGGTCACCCGTACAGATGGTAAGTCCTTTCCTATGCCGCTGGCGACTTGCTAATGGGTTCTGGCCTAGATGCGAAGGTCATTCGGGACGAGACTATGGATATGCTTCTGGGCAGTCGGGACACTGTAAGAGCTGACTATATGCGCATAAAATCCGTAGCTGACGAACCTGTGGATAATAGATTGCTTCAACTCTCACGTCGGCTGTTCTCAGCTTGTCCAGGCATCCCGATGTCTGTCGTCGACTGCGCCAAGAGGTCCTCGACACCGTCGGATGCCGTGTGCCTACGTACGACGAGCTGTATCAATGAAGTATATGATGGGCGTTCATCAACGGTACGTCGCGTCATTGCCAAGTGAAAGGCCTGAAGTCCTTACGCCACACCAGAGGTCATCCGTCTCTTTCCCCCAGTGTTCGTGCCCCTCCCGTTATTCTAATCCACACCAAACTTATCCTTATCCCTAGACCGATTAACCTGCGCTCCACCAAGACAGGCATCGTCTGGCCACCAGCCGCGCCCGGCGAAAGCCATCTACATCCCGCCCAACACCCGCATCGCCGTGCCCCTGCTCATCCCTGCACCGGCGCACAGACCTCTGGGGCCCCGACGGTACGTGCCTTACCCACGCCGCGCCCCCGCTAGGCTGACCTGCATGCACCTCCCAGCGGCGCGCTTCGACCCCGACCGCTTCCTCGACAACCGCCTGCACCGGTACCTGACCCCGAACCCGCTCATCTTCATGCCGTTCAACGTCGGCCCGCGCGTGTGCCCCGGCAGACAGGTGCACACTTCCGTTCGCAGTGCGCCACAGTGCTGATGATTTCGCGCCCAGTTTGCGTATACGGTCGCGGCGTTCATGCTCACACGCGGCTACTCCAGAATTTCACGAGCTTTGAGCATGTCGAGTACGCGCCTGGGCCCGTCGGGCCTGGTACGGTGCGGTACGATACCCATATCACATTTTTCATCGAGGTGCGTGGTGGGTGCGCGTGCGGTGTGAGTATGGCTGACTATTCATCTGCTTCGGTAGGGTGATCTGTGGATTAGGGATGACGGAAGACACCAAGGACGCGAGCGAGCATGTTTGAGAGTGACACACCATTGACACTGGAATTGTACTTTTATGTAATTCTTCGCCGGGAACGGGAAATGGACCGTGTGGACGCTTTGCGCCTGGGATTTGTAACAGTGATGATATTAGATTCAAATTACACGAACGTCCTGTACTACACATCATCGTGGCATACGCATAACAAACGAAGAGGGCACGGTACCTATCCAGGTCCCACACGGCGAGGAGTAAGACCCCCTACACGACGGGCAACTGCGACGCCTCCTGCAGCTCGACCTCCTTCGGCACCTGCTCCTTGCCCGCGTTCTCCTCCTGGAGCGCCCACTTGTCGTCCATCTGCGTGTGCAGCGGGAGCGCCTTCATGCCGAGCGACGCGAGCAGGCCGACGGCGGAGATGCCGATGCACACCTGCCACACGACGCGCGGAGGCTGCGCCCGAACGCGTCGCGCACGACTGCTCCTTCAGCGGCTCCTCGAGCCCCCCGGATCTCGGGGGATCGCGGCGTACGCGATCACGGGAACGCCCCCGGGAAGCGCGCGATGAACTAGGCGGGCAGGCGGTGGGTGAGCTGCGTCTGCAGTACTGCGGTGCCGATCGAGACGCCCCAGACCTGCGGAGGTGACGCGGTGAGCAACGCGTGTATATGCACAGAGAACAAATAGAGGGGACATACCCTGGCGAACGAGCGCAGGGAACGCGAAGAGCGCGAGCGCGTGTGCGTTCTCGGTGGCTGGGAGCGGCGCAAGCACGGGGTAGTAGGTCGCCGAGTAGAGGATGCCGGCCGCGACACCCGTCAGTGTGATCAGCCCCGACGCTGTGTGGCGTCGACGAGTCTGCCTCCAGCGTGGACCCAGCGCGCCCATGGATACCATGTAGAAGATCCAGCCGATGAAGAGCTGCATTCTGTACGACTTTGTGATTGCAATGACAACGCCGCTGACGATTAGAGTCGGCCCAGGATGAGGGCAAGAGGCAGTGCGTTGACTGCTGAGTGTATTGGGGAGGCGTCGCGACAGGCTTGGAAGTATATCGCCATGCAACCCTATAGGCAAATTTAGCTATTCATAATGGGAACGATCAAAAGGAATGCGGTTACAAATGACAGCGCTGGTAACAACTGGCGCCAATAAACGTCTGAATGTATCTGATGATATATTAGTGCCACTGTGTTAAACATGGTAGAATATCTCTCACCCGCTAAGACTAGTGCGGTTTGAAAGTAGGGGAAAAACGGAACCTGTGATACAGAAGATCACGGGATCAGGAAATGGCAAGTCACCAGTACATTTTTTACTCACGAGAGGATGGGAAGAGACATATGGCCTCGTAGAAGAAGAAGGCGATTATGCCAACCAGGCCAAGGATCAGCGGCACAAGCGTCTGCGCTGACGTCCATGCGAACTGAACGCGCCACCCCATATGTGAGCCCCAGCACAGTAGCAGTGGAGCTCGCGATGATGATGAAGTTACCGCTAATACCAACGTCAATAAAGACTCCGGTCAGGACAAGTGGCGGAGTCCCTACATCCAGTCCATCGCGCGAGTTTCTCGCGGAGCGTGCCCGGGGGCGTCTTTAGCTGAGGAAACCGCGACCAGCGCCGCGGCAACTACCGCGATGGGCAAGTTGAGGTCTGTCCCGCTATCAGAACGGATGTGGCGTGTATCAAGGAATAGCAGCGTACGCCCACGAAAAGAGCATCTCCATTGACCAGTGTTCGCAAGCGCTCCGCGACCAGCGGGACGATCGCGGATGCGATTCCCCAAGTGCTAAATAATCGTGGAAAATAGTTTGGAGGAACCAGAGGCGGAGACATTACAGTCCAATCAGCGCGTGGTTATACAGTGGCACGTTCCCGCAGGAGGCACCATGTCGGATACGATGTATGTGCTAGAGATGGACAGGATACCACCTCCGCCGGCTTCCTTGGATGCCGCTGTCAATAGGCTCAATGAGCATACAAAATCATCGTGCTGCAATTTAGGGACGTACTGCGCGCGGCGATTAACCAATTCATACTTCTGTGCTGCCGCTCACAGAGGGCGATTCCCAACGCGAACAATGCGAGGGATCGACGCATGGCAATCGGCGACCAAAGATCTGAGCAGCACACAAATGATGTCGGCCGCATGTGGCGTAAATGAGGTTGAGCGTTACCTCTGCCATGCCGCCAGAGGTGGGAAGCAGCGCGGTAGCAGCGAGAGGCATAGGCTGTTGCAATCCATACAAAGTCCTTGCCGTTGAGTATCGTGTACAATCGTGGGGAGGCGTGGGTCGCCACAGCCGTCTGTTTAGAGGTGGTGAGCGATGCACAAGACCGAGTATGTTGTGACTCACGTATTCCAAAGCAGATAGGAAAAAGAGAAACGCAGACAGCAAGAAACCACCAGCCAAAAGCGAAGAACCCTTGCGGTGCATGCTTGTTTTGGGCGGGCTCTGAGTGTTTATCTCTGTCTCCGACTCATGCTGGGATGAAGACTCATTGGCCCATGCGGCAGCGCGAGATTAGAACGGTGTGTATCGTCAAGTGGATGGAAAACGGGAGAGCAACCGTGCGTGCGTTGATGCGGGAAGAGCATTATAAGCCCCCGTCACGCATGGAAGCCGGATAGTAGTCAGATGTGGGCGCGTGAGGCCAGGTCAGTATCACACATATACCTTCCAATGCGTCAACTGTTGGGAAAAAAGAAGAAGTCCCATCTTCGCCGTCAAACCATTTGCGCGTTGGTCGCCCTTCGTTAGGGGGTCCAATCGGATGGTGAGGAAGCGGCGCCCCATTTCCAGGTTTTGCATTCGCGAGGCAGTGTATTCGATGAACTCCTCCGCCGCTGCGAGAACACCGATGTGGGTCGCATGGGTGATCAGGCTTGTAGAATGGGCCGGGCGATTGATGGAGATGATCCTGCGCGCTGTTTGTTCCCAGGAGCTCTCGGGAGGCGACCGGCTGCCCGCTGCGCCCGAGCTTCGTCGGGTCCATAACGGACCATAAGAGGTGATCGTCGATGGGAGAGTGAAGTCGAAGGTCGGGCAACTCGCGCGCCGAACAGATGGGCGCGGCTGCTTATCGTAACTCATCAAGATATAGACGCCAAAAACGTGTCCTTCTAGGCCCGCGCTACACAGACACACGGCTTGCGTTCATCACCTCTGCACGATGACCGTCGTGGAAAGGACAGCGGCGGCTTCTGCGTCATATTCAACAGATTGCGACACATAACTTCCACGACATCAAACGCAACGAATGTCCAATCTTGTGCCGGTATGAACTCGTCTGTCCGGCCGGAGAGCATCAAATTTCAATCTGCAACGCTTACCTCCGAAGAGAGCTTGCATGGCTTACAAGCTTTTAGGTTCTTTAAATTCCTGATGACGATTGATGCCTTGGACTTACGCGTATATCCTTTAGGCAAGTCTTCCAGTCAGTGGGAAGCATCTGTGTGTGGGAGCGAATGGGCAGATGACCTTCATGCAAGCGAACGGTTGCCAAGCGTGAAGGTGTCTCAAAGCCCGAAAATACCGCTCCAATGTGAGTTGATCTGGCTCTCTTCGTGTGTTTCAAGCATAACATCGTATATACAGCCACATCATCATGCAGATGGTTCTCGCCTCGAAACGCTAGAGGACGCGCAACAGCGCGCGCAGCTAGAATATCCTGGGAGCGTTATCTAAAGGTAAAGTGCTTTTGGGAAATAGAAGCACCCTTCGTATTCACGTTACCTGTCTGTCATTTAAGTGCCACCTCGGTGGAAAAGGATTTGGCTTGTTCATGATTGTGGCGAGCGTGAGCCTATTGAACTCGGAAGATACGCGCGGCCAAACGTTGAACACCAGAGATTGCCGCTATACATCGCCATTCATCATTTCATTCACGGTTCACTGGTGATGAAGAACCGAGTCGCAGTAGGCCCTTCCGGTATGTCTCCACGCGGGACGAAGATGCAGCTCCGGAATGAACGATTCGTGCCTCACACTTCCCCTCTACCAGGAGACGAGAGCGGTGCACGACCATCCCATCATCATCAACTATTACACAAGCAACAGGAAAGGAACAGTGATGCGCACCGGCGCCCTAGGGCTTCAATTTTCAGGACTCCAAGCACAGGCAATCGATGGACCAGGGCAGATCCACGGTCGCTGTGCGGGCAGGCCACATCTTTTGATCGGAGGCTGGTGTCTTATAATCTCGGCCCTTCGCTTCTTGCGACCGGCCCTTGCCGTACGTTAAGCACAATGGGATGGACCTCTTCTAGGCGAAGAGCAGCTACTGTCCGCACTTTCATCCATCGACGGGCTAATAGCGACAAGATATTTAGCGGGTAGGCCACTCCAAACCTGTTCTCTAGAATATGGCCATAGCATGCTGATCAGCGTCTCTTCAGCCGTCGGCCTTGTATGTGTGCTATGGGATCACCTCCTCACACTGGACGAAGAGGTTCAGCGTAATGTGCGCGGAAAAACGCGTAGACATTACGAGGGTCGTCTTCTTTTTCCATCGCTATGGAACAGAGATGGGGCCGCCTTCTCTACGTAAACTTACAGTAGGTTCCTCTAAATCTCGCTTGCCACGGCCAAACATTCACGTTCCTCAGCATTGGGAGGGTTCCATCCGCGTCTCGATAAGCATGTAAGAAATTTTGTCTCCTCTATTAAATGCTCGCTCACCAGTGGACCAGGCGTATGGAGATCCCCTTCCGCCACACACTCGTGCATCCTGACTAACGAGCCAAGTCGATCCCTCTAGGTGCACAAAGCCCCTTCGACCGTTGTCACAGTTCATCATCCTGATCATAATGTCAACGTTAGTCTGCCAACGGTGAGTCCCACCACCATCCTCAATCGTGGCCGTGTCGTACGCATTCTCACGCGTCGTCACAGTGTACCTCGCGCTGTATCATTATCACCTCTGGGACCGCCGCAAGAGCGCCAATGGGTCGCGATTCTGATCATCCTCGGGTGCACCTACATCCCTGCGGTCATCCTCGGGATCATAGGCATCGACGGAAGACTTCGTGAGCTCTATTCTCGTCCCAGAGTCAGGGATGGGCGAAGCGCTGACGCCACATCCAGGTATACCCGCGACCTTCATTAAAAATCCGATTATTAACGCCTGTATCATTGTTTTGGAGATTCTACTGAGGTTTTATCGCCTTCTGGGGGCCTGACGGTGCGCTCCAGACTCCCGAAACTTTGCGGTGCCTCGTGCGGTCGATACGGACGCTGACGCGTACTGTGATAAGTGTCGCTTTTGATGCATTCGCTTTTTTATCATTGGCAGTAGCAAACGCACTCGACCGACCTTATCGTGAATCGTCCGAGGTACTCGCGGCGCTCCGCCGCGAGACGGAGCTGTGTGTGGTTTATTGTGACCGTACGTAGCGCAAGTAGTACCTTGCTGGTTCTTATCAACTAACTGCCTTTGCCAGAGCCGTGTTTCTGTACGAGGACTCGTCAGTACATGCCTATAACGTCGCGAATTGCGACGGTAACCTGACTTTCTTCTGTCCAGTCAGTTCCCGCCCTCAATGAACTTCATTCATTTTCCTCACAACACGACCGGTAAGTCCCACTGACTCAGATGCTGGTGGCGGGACCGATCAACATCTGGGATATTGTGCCTATCCCATTTTTTCTGCACAGCCCCAGAGAAGCTCCTAACAGTCTTGTACGTGCTCCAAACCATCCACGTTCTTACTATATTAACTTCATCGTTACTCAGTTTTCCTATGGGCATTCATCTCTATCACCTTGACACAAGACTCATCCTCCGTAGAAATTAGAGCGGCCGCCAACACCTTATTTGAAATATCCCGCGAGCTACCGTCCCCGTTCGGGTGTGGAACCCAGCTTCCGACGCCTTCTCGGATGTGTTAGGGAGATTGTCGAATCCCAGGTGACCGTTACGACCGACTGATACAATCTCGAGGCGTATGATACGCTCGTTAGCCACGATCATTCATCTATTCCTATTTAAGACACCCCTTGGTGCGACCTGTAACGACGCATCGTCTGTCTCGAAATATGATCGACGCCCACACGACCACCCCACAGAGTGCGTCTGGGCCTCAGGGACGAGTGTTCATCCTGTTCGAAGCGCCAAAGTCCCGTCATCAGTCTGATGCCAGGCTCCTGTGCTCGTGTCCCCGCTCTCGCGGCCGTTCGCGCCAGCGCCGTCGCTATGAGCGGCTATGATCAATTGATCTCGCCACCATTCAATATCTGGGTCCGCGTCACGCGTCGAGCGCGAACCCCGATTCAGGGTGTGCCCCCCCCCCTCCCCAGTTCACGTGCCCCGTGTATGCTCGCGACTATCTTCCTCGCAGCGGCAGCCCATGCGTGCGCCTTTGGTTGCACCGTACGCGCTGCCCGGCCATCCGTCTTCCGTTGGCCCGGTTGGCTGCCGTGAAACGACGACAAGGGAATATATTGTGTTATATCGAGCAAAAAGGTCTGTAAGACACGTCATGATTGGCCCTCGATTATACCGCCATGTGGCATTTTTTTTAATCTTCATAATCAGGTTCGCTGGGGTTGTAATCGACGTCACCCATATTGCCTCTATAAACTCGATAAAGATGATAATCTCTGGATGGCGCACAACTATTTGCGCAATTGTGTGAAGTCTCAATCATGCCCCATATGCCAGTCGCTCACAATCACAAGATATATCAGAAGTTGCAAGATTGTAGTATTAGAAACCACACGGCAAATACATCGTTGCACTACACTATGGGACTACGCCAAAACAATGTACAACTGGCCACTCTCGCGCCTCTACTATTCCCACCCATGTCGCTCTGGCGTACATTCAAAACACCTGCGACCGCACCATCTTGCTCATGTTGGTGCGGTTATTGCTCGCAACCACGTCCTTTGTGAGTCAGCAGCCTTCAGCCTTATATCGGCGTATTGCGTTATTGTCCGCATCCGCTCAGCGATCCACGCCTATGTGTCATTGCTGGTTGCTATGGGATGTCGCCGTCAATAAGCACAGTGTCCTCATCAGCCAACCCCACATACCATTGTTGACCAGCCCAGAGCATCCCCGCTGACCAGCCCAGAGCACCCTCATCGGCCAGTCCAAAGCCCACCTCTGCTAGCCAGATATTCAAGTCCTTCAAGTCCGCCAGGCAATAACATCCTTGTCCGCCAGGCATAACATCCTTGTCCGCCAGGCATAACATCCTCGTCGGCCAGTTTCTGCGTGTCGTCGTTGGTCCACTCAGAGTACACTTGCCCGTCGCCACAGCTTGTTGTCATTGGGCAGCACAATCTGCCCTTGTTAGCCATTTTCAAATGTCCTCATCGGCCATGTTCATGTATCGTCGTTGACCACAGCAGCGTGACCTTGACCCAACCTTGACCGGCTGGTCACACTTCTACAGGTGCATGATGTCCACGCTCAGGTCCGAGGCCAGGCACTTGTAGTACTGGTGGTGTCGTTGAATTGAGAATTTTTCTGTGATTACAGAACGCGACGGAGATGCAGTTACAAGAATCGCGAGAGCTTCGCGAAAGAGCTGGCGAAAGTTTGAGATCGCGTGCTCCCTGAGCAGCGATTATGGGAGCTCTCTGATGACCGCGTGCTCTGAGCAGCGGACAGTAGGGTGTGCAGTATCGGTGGTGGCTGTTGAATCGCGCATATGTTCCTGCGGGCAGAAAACGAGAGAGGAGTACGGTTGCCGAGGAGGATCAGGTCAATTCCTAAATCGAGTTTCGAAAATCCCATGTCCGCGTCGGCTGTCGCCGAGTGTCCGCTACGCCTTGCTAAGCGTAGTACAAACTGCCGAAGGGGTATTCAATGCCCTCAAGGACCATTTACACTTGTATTACAGACACGCTATCTTGCCAGAAAAAAACGAGAGTCCTCCATGATCCGGTACTATTGAGGGTCAGTCTAGGTAGTCTAGGCCAACGCGCTATGAGTCATCCCCGACCTACATGCGGTACCGTCTCCTACGCAGACTGCGAAAGGTATCCTACTATGTATATCGTGATGATGGCTAGGGTGAGGCGTGCCGCGTGACGGATGGGCGAGCTGGCCTCTTCGATTCTAGCGTGGCCATAGGAGCCCAGGGTGACCGGAGGCCCTATATCTTCCCAAGCGCAGCCACGCCGCGAGCATCGATGCGCATTCGACGCGCACTGCTTGCAAGCTGCGGACATCAACGACGGGGCGGTCACTCAGTACTGAGTACTCGTTGACCGCTGTCGGGCGCCCAAATTCCCACCGTTGATCCGGAGTCCGATCATCCCCGCCGCCCGCCGCTACCTTTTTTGGTACGCGGGCGGCAAAAGCCGGCTGGAGGAGTTATTACGAGCATTCGTTTAGAGAAGCACAGTACAATGGCAGGATAGCTGCTGTATGTACCACAATGCTGATGCTAATGAGAATCTGGTAGCTGACAGGAGCGTCTACAATAGTGAGAAGGCCGCTGAGGACTAGGACCATCGCTTAGCAAGGCGTAGCGGATGCTCGGCGACAGCCGACGCGGACTAGGATTCGAAACTTGACATGAGAATAGACCTGATCACCCCTCGGCAACCGTTGTAGAGGAGACAGTGACAGCGCCATCGCAGTAGAGACGAAGTTGAGTGAACGCTTGACGTGGGTGCTTGGCAACGGGTGCGCCTAAGCTTTAGGGCAGGCATGATTGCCTTCAGACTTGCCTCGACCGTACATCTAGTGGTAGAGTGCGCATTGACGGATGCACCATGTACTGGGACACACCTGTTGCATTGAGAAACTACTCACCATCTTGTTCTGTCCTCCTCACACAGTAGGATGACTCAGTCCGTCCACCTACGTGTTAGCTAGGCACTGTTTCCTGTACTGTAGACCATAGTTTAATGAATATCATCATTTTATCTCAGGTGATAAATACCACTATTTTCAGCGATCATAATTTTTTGAACTTTGTAGGCCAATTGTAATCAGTCTCGCCATGATTCAGCATCCTGCAACTACTGTACAACCTGCTTGTGACTATTTCCTGGCTTGCAAGCAATTGACAATGTCATGATAAACTTTTTTCTACTTGTAGAGGGTTTTACAAGTGGGTCAGCAAATAATTGTGAGCAGCAGGAACTACTAAGAAGATTGGGTAAAATCTCATAATCGTGCTAGCCGCCTTAGAATCCTACTATAATCCGTGTAATCCGTACGCGCGCTTATAATTGCAAACAAAAAAAATCGAACAATCGGAATCACGCATCACGCGCAGATGCGATGGTTACGCCGTGTGTACGCCGCGCGGGAGCCCGATGGGAGGACGCTCGAGAGATTGAGCCCGTCTCTTCAGTGCTTGTCTGTTGGCTCGCGCGACGGCATACTACCTGGATAGCGTTGCCCCCTCTCAGCAAGAAGCAGCTCGCAGGCGGCGCGCCGGGACGCTGATGAGGCCACGGAGGCGTCGGAAAGTCGGCCACAAATGCCGCAGGATCTGTTGTCCGTGCCATCGCTGGGAGTATTCTGGTCCGTGAAAGGATCTGTCTACACGCATCGTGGGCACGGCGTTTTGAGAAAAAGGTTTAGAGTTATCTTAACACCTCCATCTTCAATACTTACGCCATTATCTGTGGGTACTTATTGGGGCTGTGACCTGTTGGCCGCATAGCGAAGACGGCGGAAACATGCAGCTAGAGAGGCTAACCGGAAATGTCTTTAAATTCGCGAAAAACTGCCCTGAAGGCTTATCTGGAAGGGCGCGTCACAGTATTCCCAGTGATGTTGAGTGCTTTCCTGTCACCTGCTTGGGCTGTGTGGAAAATCAAAACCCTTCAGCCTGACCCGACGCGAAAGTACGCCTGCGATAATGCAGATACGAGGCTGCTTTGTGGGCGAAATAATCGACACTTTTCATACTTGCTATATGGTGGCGAATCACATGTATGTGCTACCAATGTCCTCGTTGTGATTAGCATCTCCATACTGACGTCTCTAGAGACGATGCTCGATCGTCTTTCCTAAATTGTATCCTTCGATGCCTCATCATCCATACGGAATACAAGGCCTTTGTTCCGTCGTGCTGGTACCCTTTATGTCCTAATACGGCTCGATGAGTATGGACCCTTGCAGCGTGAGTCGATCGATTCGCACCCGATGTGTCCTCACGGAGACTTCTATGAAACGACGGTTCACGACCTTGCGGCTCCCATCCGAATGTTCGTTAGCGGGAGGACGATAGATCGTCTCTGGTCTCCATTGAAAGACTCCCGCATGTTGAAACTTTGAGTCGTGTGAGTACAATGCCCATACTGTGGGTGTAACGCTTACGATGTTAGAAGGGAGTTCGTATACACTGACAGGATCAATTTTAGCGATTAGACATATCAGCAGAAGCTAACGCACGAAATGCTAAGGGGAAGAAACACTGAAGAGCTAGTGAGTGGTCGTGGTCAAAGGTGAGCAGATATAGCTCACGAGCAATTGAAGACGAAATTGTTTTGGCATGGGCTATGAGCTGATCGATGATTGTCAGAGCGGTATGTTGGCTGTCCTTGGTGGCTATCTACCGTGATAAGACTTGCAAGGGCAAACACACTGTAGTGCGATTCAGTTCGCCAAGATGTGGGGTGTGTAACAGACGAAGTACCTCGTAAGTAACCCTGTGCAAATCGTGTAAAGGATCAGAGTCCTAACTCGGCTGTTAATTCTGCCAGCCATTTAGTGCGCAATGTCATTCGCTGTATGGAGTCTTACCTGGTCTCTATAGCTTTGTTCCTTGAAATGATACAGAAGGAAGCATAGCGTGGTCGCAAGAAGCGTGTCGGTCACGAATATCATCGAAAGGTTAAGCTGAAGGATCCACTGTCAGGTTGCAACGCTAAAGATTGAGCAGCAACCATGAAGCGTTAGACTAGGGCTTACGTGAACCCTCTGGTACTCCGATAGAAGCTTAGTTTGGAATCTATAGGTGAGCTGTCAGCATTTTCGAGGAATTTATGCTTGAGCATAGGTAATACGATGTGATACTGGATACTGGAGAGTAAATCAGAGATCAACCAAAAACATTCAAGGACTATTCCGAATATAATTACCCAAAGAGATTCCTAGTGAGTAATCGTCAATGATTATTCGTGATGCATGACTAGCCACTTTCCAACGGTGTCTAATAGGAAGCTACATACCGAACACCGTGACTGTGACCGTAGCCTTGTGATGAAGCTTAGAAGTTGTCAACTCAAAACATGCGAGGAAGGCCTACGATGGGGGCTAGTTACGATCCACCAATTATGCTTGCTCACTATAGCTCGTAAGTAACGTTTCCGCTGTTCGAACTTGATTGACCATAGCTCACAGATCCATACACGGTATAGGAGCCAGCTAAGCAGTAGTTTTAGCAATAGATTCTATCACTTTCATCCACGAACAGCTTACGATCTGACAACGATATCGCTCAGTGCCTGATTGACGAGACTAGGTTAACATGGAATGATCACTGCGTGCTTAATCGGATGCGCACTGTTGCAAGAATTCCCATCTGTACGCACGGGTCAGAATAAATCTCTTAGTCTGTGCACGGTGGAAAAGACTCACGGCTAAACTCCTTAGACAGCGGAGGAGCGTCTTAGATACATCATGTCAGCACTTTGAAAAATGCGTACGCACAGATAGGTATCGGTAATTGCTGCAGGATTTGCACCGTAGTTGGATATGGTGTACCTAATACATTGTGACGTATCAGCTCGGTGAATCACGTGTTCAATCGTTTGCAATTAAACACCTGCACTGCACTCACCAAATAGACATGGGTTAGTGATGATCATAGCCATGTGCAGCGAATTTGAGGGCCCTTTTCACCGCCAAAGATATGCACCAGCCATGTCCGCTAATAGGAGGCTAGGGAGTATATCATAACAAGAGACCTTTGCCACCCTGGTTGAAATCCATATGATTAATTGCCTAATCGCTCTCTCCTCGGGTGATTGTGAGTACAAAAGTGTTTGGGCGACCGCTTGACACGCGCACATATTGATGTTCTTTTCTGGTCGTATGTGCAGTGCAGGAAGTATACAAACGACTGTACTGATTTACATCCATACAGGCTAGATTCCGGTCATTCAGTGCAAAGAGTGCTTGCCAACGTACATTGGACGTAACATGTGTAGAAACAAAATCCTCCCCAGCAATTCTGCGCCTAGAGTGCTGTCAAGCGCATAATGATAGACAAAGATAGTAAGCCATGACGTTTGTCGTGTACCACACGTCTCGCTAGTCTATTAGTGGTCTTATATAGCGCTGACCATAACTGTTCGTGTCCACAGCCTCAGCGGAGTTTTCATCACACTATGGATAATTTGTCTGATACGGAGTGGCATTCTGACCGTTAATAACCGTCGTGCTTCTGAAGAGAGTGGACGAAGATAGATCATCACGGAGGGCGTTTTCCCCATACCTTTTGTACTCGGAAATCCGGAAAGACCGAGCATCTTGCCACGAACGTTGAGTCAATGCACTATCGATCATGGCTCAGATCATGGTCAAACTGCTACGCGAGCCAAAGTGTATTCTCGATTTCCCTTTTCCGGCACCGCTTACAGGACGGGCTTTATTGATTTCATAGACATACATCCTCGGATCATACTCGATTGTCACTATCGACGCTCAATCGTATGGACGCGTAGGGAGCGCTCATAGAATAGTGAAAACTTCTTGACCCGTCAGAAACCAAATGGTGTTGAAAGGTACTATACAGAGGGGTCACTACATGAGTACGAATATCAAGCCATGGAGTAGTCAAATTGTGCTTGGAGGAATGAGCGCAAATAATTGTCAACACAGCGAGCTCTAGAGGGACACCATAGATATGATGTACGCGCTTCTCATAAGGCCCGCCCCTCGTGTGGAAATGCGATGAAGACGTTAATCCGCAATGACAAGAGCCCTCGCAGCAATATGAGAAGGGTTTCGGAAGTATTTACGACACCATGTCACGACAGACATTGAATCACTTCGACTGACTACAATAAACAGCTGGCAGCGCCTTTGGGAGATAATATCGCAGGGTGGAAAATTGGGCGACGCCGCATTTCGCGCTGTACAATCCGCGACCTCCACTATCAAGTCAATTTTTTCTCATGATTCACAAGTGCTTATGTCGGGAATGCATACTCGATTGTACGGGGGTTCCAATCGACCTCAGCGTTTGTACACAATTTCAATTCCCGCGTGCACAGTGTAGCAGCTACATTACAGAGATCATGTATATTCATCAGCATGAGGTTCACACTTGCTACCTACATGCTCGCATCGACTTCATTGTTTCACTATATTACAGAGCTTTAGACTCCGATTGGTCAGCTTCCACGTGAAGTACCAGGCCTCTCTCTACAGCCGAAGGTGCCATTGCCACTCCAAGTTAGTCCCACGCGTTCAGAAAACGAGTAATTCACACCAATATTTCTCACCGTAGCCTGGCTAGTGCCGCCGTCTGCCGAAAACCGTTCATTATCCAGGTTTTCCAAATTCTGTCCAAGGGAAATACGGACTTGCGCGCGACTGGGTGCGTACGTGCGCTTTCATGAATGAGTCCGGAACCCGCATGTTGAATCTGCAGGGCACATTAGAAATCATGTCGCGGGCCAGTGAGCCTTGCCTTACGATGCAAGAAGAGAATTGTGCGTATACTGGATATCGCCTCAGTCAATGCAAAAGGATGACATAGGGGATTTTACATACGATTTCCCATGGGGAAGGAAATACACTAGATCTCAAGGTCAGCATACGCGCATATAACGGTTCCGGTTTGAGACTTACATCCTATGAACACAACATTATTGGGCATGGTGACGACCTGTGATCTTCACTGTCAATACTTCTCGACTATCATCCACGGATAGCTCACCGTTATCAGGGTGGCCATGGCAAGGAAGCTTTGTATATGTAATATGATTTCGCATTGTATCAATTTCCACAGCAATAAACCAGATAGATACAATGATACCCCTCTTACCTCGTCAGTAAACCTGTATTTACTGTGTATATCATGAGAATGTTGATATATGTCTCTGTTCTGTGAAAATTCCATGAGAACCTACGCAGTCTCCCAGTTACTGTAACCTGAAAATTTACCTTGCGCTCGAAGAACTTCGCTCCTCTGATATAAAAAGTAACATAAAATCCCGGCTAGGAGCAGGTCGATTGCAAAAAATGAGAGCGCAGTCGAGCTCTATCAACCACTGTTTATTAGTGTTACCCACCATTCCTTTCACACGCTGATCACACCTACATGGACGTGCGTACTGTACTCGATTAATGTCTTGGTCAACACACTAAAGCATCGGTCAATATCTACTGTAGTACATGTAGAAAGAGGTATCACGTACGACTTGATGATAAAGCTGTAAAGTGCTCGTAATGCAATCAATGCGTGGGGTAGGATACATCCGACACATACCGAAATTGATTGCTATTTTGCGATCAGGTGTGTCAAGTAGCGACTATTCTAACATAGAAGTTTGTGTAGCATGCGTACCGACTAACGGCGCAGCCACCAGTGGCCGGCCGCCTAAAAACCATAGCGAACATGAGTACTGGGATTTGGATGCTTGGGCATTTCCGAGCCACTCGTGAAGTCCGAGACGCACCAGAAGCACGACAGTCCCATTGGTGGCGGCTGCTTACTGCTGGTAATATATTATCTACTCGGGGAGATTCGTTGAGGAAATACATACATATCCAGATACGATACACGAGCCCAGCTGGGACTCTCGTCAGCATTCAGTTTATGATTGTGATCTCTGAGCTTACAGATCGTACAAGTCCAATCGCATGGACGGTCTTTTGAAGTAGGGTACTAAGTGTTCAAAGAACGTCGCTATGTTGTGTTGAATCCGAACGATCCCAAATGTTACTTACTCACGGTAGCAAATAGACCGCTCTATGTAATGACTGTTGAGAGATTCAGTGCGTATATTGTTTCAGTGTGAGCACGTACCCCCTAAGCTTCCTAGAAAACATTGTGTGAGTGATAGATCTTTGGGCTTTGCAGAGGATAAGGGTCTTTATTCAAAAAACAGCTGACCATCATGGTATCGAGCCCCCAAAGTCGACAGTGGGGATCTGTGTCGAAATCGACAACAAGATACCTGAATATGTCACCGAATATATGTCTTGTTATCATGACAATGTGCTTTGAGAGATGCTTACAGCAATATACCGGGTGTATGATCAGGCCCATGTGGAGCGTGTTCAAACGCCCTATGATGATAAGTTCATGTTACGCAGTTCCTCCATCCCACTTTTCGAAGGACGTTACCATAGATAGTAGGATCTGGTGAGGGTCGATTCATGTTACGATCACGCTGGCCAATCATATTTAAACACAAACACGTACAAGTATATCTGAATTCGCTTGTCTTATTGTGGGGCTTTTGGGTCAAGTACAATAAAATGACTCTGAATTGCACGATGTCCCCCATATAGCTGATATCAGAGCAGGTCAGAAGGCGTCATTCAAAAAAGTGCGACGATTGATTGTTCTTGTGCTCACATAGTAGCATATGTGCAAGCGTTTGATGCTCGCCATTAATGTGTTGTTGGGGTGCAATCCAGAATATGTGTGCCCTTCAGGTGTAGCGGGGAGAGCCCTGCGTAGGGACAAAGGACATGGATGCAACGTCATGCCAGCCCTCAGGAAATCGTAGTTCATGCTTTCCAGCGACCTTATAGGCGGTGTCATGGGAAGAGAGCAAGACATCTTTCCACTCATCTGATAATGATGCATGTTAGAGCAGTAGTAATGTCACTAGAAGTGCTTTGGCCGTGACCGCTCACCATCAGGTCTCCCGTTTTTGCTGGATGTAGCGCTTCCTTGGCGAGTGGTGTTGCGGCTAAGACTGACCCGGCATGGAGCGTTAACGTGTCTGACGGGAATCGGCATCTGTCACATGTCCATGGGCCGGCACGCGCACTTGATGTGAGAAAGATAAAGTCTGTTAGTGTTTCTGGACACGAAGCACGATGTAAGCGCAATCAGGCTTCTATCATTTGACGAGTAATCGGTTTTGAAGAGATTGCACACCTTTAAGCCCACGATTTGAGGAGTATTTCTCGATTCTGAGTCGCAAACGAGGATATTGAAATTTGAGCTTGGTCTTCTCCGCTTCCATCAACGCTGATGTCTGGGCCTGACCACACGGAATGCATCCTATCAATCTCGCTATGGTTATGGTGCTGACTACCATAGACTCCACATCTTGTTGAAACTCAATTGTAGTCAAACAGATCACCGGAACGGCTGCGTCTCAGTGTACAAGATTCGGTGCATTATAGCAACGCATGTTGCTGATCGTGTAGTAGTATTAGAGGCTAATTATCCGTAGATGAACGGTACGTGGACACGGTCAGACGGGACAGGCGGCTAGTTTTGGAAGCCGAAATTTGGTCGATGAATAGGCCGAGAGAGCCCTCCGCGACGCCTGTGGGAAGGCTAGTCATAAGCAAATGCGTCAGACCCGTCTAGTTGTGTGGGCAGACAAAAATCATCTCTTGCATCTTAGATGCTATTTAAAGGATTTGTTCTTGTAAACGCGCTAGGAGCCAGTAATCTCGAGACACTCTGCTGCACACCGAATGAAATCTTGGGCTGCTAGTAGTGCGTTCTTCCTTCCGCTTGGTAGCGTTCCTTCTGCGATCCGGCTCGTAGCTAGTGACGCTGGATTGTATCGTTAATTCATGGCGTGCAACGTAGAATGTGGAGGTCTATCATGCATCGTGTGTTGTTAACTTTGGTGGCTCGTCAGTGTAACCCGATGGTTTTCTGATGCAGATGTGTACAGCCTACCCTCATGGAATGTGGTGATCAATCATTTTATACCACACGATATTTTTCGTTACCGTAACACGAGTGCGATCCGTATACGTCCGTATACGTGGCTCGACAAGCCATGATCAAACCATCTCATCTACTAGTTATCGCTTTCATTTGCTATCGTACTATACGCTTGGTAAGGGTAGTTGTCCTGATATTGTTCTGTGAGAAAAACGTGACGGTTACGACAACCGCCACAAATCACTAGTTGGCTCATGTGGGTAGAAGGTACCCATACTATAGGACTCGCGCGACATACTACAGCGCCCAAACTAACTCTTACACCTATCCATGGCGGCCTTGGACGCTATGCCACGAGGCTGTATATACTCCAGTATCGCCGAAGGGCGCCTACGGTGAGGGTTTGCGAGCGCTAGTCAGATTGAACGACTTTGGGTTCTCCCCGCTGTCTTCTTAGCAGTTGAACACTGCCCGCTGTGACTTGGTTCGCCAATATAGTAAAAATGTTGCATTCAAAATGTGTGAGAGAAGTTGCGAGCACCCCCGCTGACTTTTGAAATGGTTCAGGTGTAGTTATGAAGAGACGTCAAGAACATGAACATACTAGGTAATCCCGGCTCAGAGCGTGGAACACCACCGTTGCGCAGGATGGAGTGAATGATGTTTAGAACGTATCATATGCTGACCCCTGATATGTATGGCTTCTATGTAAGTGAATTCAGCCGAAATCAGCGTGTGTGACGCACATAGTTGTCAAACTCGACGTACTCTCGGGGGCTGTATCACAAACACCTTGCGGAGCGCTCACTCCCAGTCCCATCTACGGGGATACCGGACTACATACTCTCTCCTCTCGAGATTGCCCCTCGCTCTTCCCTTGTGTAAGCCCGCGGGCCGGACACGAGCAAAGCAACAAGGATGTAAACGTGGATGAACTGGAGGACATGCTCAAACTTGCGTGTTGGTCGTCGGACAGAATGTACTACTGTGGTATTGTCAGTTGATTGCGAAGGAGTGCACTAAACATCGATCGGATTCACTGTATAACTCCCTTCTACAACTGCTGTAGAAGCTCCTTACTCGCCCGGGGGGAATCTTTCCATGCTTGTCACGGCGAGGCGTCGTGCGTGGATGGCGATAGTAGAGCGCGCGTGTCTCGTCGACGGTCTACTGCTTCACACTTCGTGATATCTTGCCCTTGACGACCTTGTACCGCGCCGGTCCTCTTTGTGGGGCGGCTTTCGGACGTCCCTTGACCGGAAAGTTGGAACAGTCGCCCTAATCCCTGCCCATGCCCGTGATAGCCACTGCGTACACCCCAAGGTGGCTCTGCTGTGGGTGGAAGGGTAGCGCTTGTAAAGTGATGGCAGCGAGGCGAAGTGCGGCGCGGCGAGCCCACAGCGACACTCTGCGCGGGGACCCGTGAAGCTTGATACGGTTTGTCAGGTATTCAGATATGATTGGAGGTACGTGTGGGTGCTTGGGGCGGGGAGCATACGTGGTGTAGGAAGATGGTGCACAAGGCTGTCTGCAGAGAGCCCAAGCAGAGGAATGAACTGTGCGACTTGAAGAAATAGGTCCATCGGACTGCACGACAGTGGGGGTGTGCTACGATTTTTCGAGAATGAAGCTTGGAAAGGCATAGCACGGAGAGGAGACGCACTGGCGATGGGGGATGACCAAGATCACCAACTTGGATGCGTACAGTTGAGCACACAACTGTCTCTTGTTCTGTCCCTGCTCCAATTGAGACTGGAGAAACGTTTGGCTGTAGTATGTTACATTAGCGAGACCTTTGCGTCTCGGACATTGGATACTGGTGGTACATTTGAGTTCGGACGTGGACTGTGGTTGGTAACAGACGAGCCGTTGTGGTCAGTGAGGTTTAGACGCCTAGTGCCAGGGGGATTGGTGGGATCAGTGCAGGGTGACCCCGAGACTACGAGCGTCCGCCGCTCATGCAAAAGAGGCTTCACGGCCAGAAGTAACACCAGTGTCATGGCAAAGGGAATGAAATGGATTGCTGCATAGTTGCATATCCAGACGTATTTTTCATTCTCGACGGGAGAGAATATGGGCGAGTTCGTCCAGATACACCATTGAATGCTCATAGAAACAAAACCAACTACACACATGGATTGTACATGGAGCCCAGCCTTCGCGAATGAAATCACGTACTTCGTGCTTTCCTTAGGATAGCTCAGCTGAGGCCCGTGATATGCTGCACACAGGGTTTTCTCGTTTATCCGGTCCTACGCTGATTGCATGAAGTGTTTGTATTTGAGTGAGATCTTACATGAGAAGCAATGTGTCGTCAGCAGCGCTGTAGGGTTTCTCAAGGTTTAACGTTTAGAGTCGGTTTAGAGGGTGATGTAATTGCTTGTATATAATAAAACGCACAAAATTTGCCTATGTCAAGAGCTATCTTGCTAGTGCGATCAAACGAATAAACAATCTGCCTCAAATTTTGGCGTGTGATACATGCACGCATGCATATTTGTGCTACGAGAATACTATACAATCGATACTATACAATCGATACAACAGGGCTGTGTTACGACGCATCAAGCTGAATAAATAAGATACATACCACTAGCTCTATCAATAAGGATTTGGCCATCTTCCAAGTTCAAATGCCTCAGAGGCGGATTTCCACTAGCGGATGCGGGCCATATACTGGCT
This sequence comes from Phlebiopsis flavidoalba, assembly GCA_035772785.1. Lineage (NCBI taxonomy): Eukaryota > Fungi > Basidiomycota > Agaricomycetes > Polyporales > Phanerochaetaceae > Phlebiopsis > Phlebiopsis flavidoalba. Next base: position 100,433 of record JAOCPU010000058.1, read on the forward strand.
CGACCGATTTATGAATAATTTCTAGTTATATTTTTGGCACACAGGCTTTCTGATTTACTTGTCTACCGGTAATTCACCAGGCGCTTCCTACGCTACACCAACTCTATCCCATGAACACACAGATTTGTTGCTGCCTGAAATAAGTGTATGTTGCTCAATAAGAATAAAATTGATGATTTTATGGGAGGAAAATATAGGTACCTACCAGTGGCAGAGTTAAGGACATATGGTCGCAAGTGAACCGACTGTGACGCGAACAGCCAACGCGACAGTGTCGCACGCGTGTGGGTGTTGCTCAAGCGACCCCGTTTATCGACGCATTCACTCTGTCCCCTGCATTCCTCATATGACCGAAATGTTAGAGCATGAAAGGTACCATATACGACTCACATACACATGTGACACACACACCGAGCTTCACCAAGGCAGTGGGCGCGCGAGCATCTGCGAGCATTTTCGATCCAGCGGGGGAGCAGCCTCGGAGAAACCGCGGCGCTTGCGGCGCGTCGAGTTCCAAGTCCGAAGCGCCGCGATGAGACTATACCTCCTTGCTCCCATCCTCCGCCGCCGTTCACGAGAACAGCGGCTCAATTCCCTCTCATTTCCTCGCAGAGCGGCTCCATTTAGTAGTCTCTGAACCCTCACTGCACTTTATCTAGAGCCCTCCCTTGCTGCTCGCCGTCTGCTGGTGCTCAACACGCACACCACCTACCCTACCCATAACGACCAACCTCCCCCAAGCGTAGCCATGCCCGGCAGTAAACTGACGCGAGGGTGAACGAGAGAACCCGCGAATGATAGATTAGACGCACCATGGGAATAGAAACGAAACCTGCGGGGTTCTTGGTTACAGTGTATGTGAACTTGTCCTCCGTGTGCGGCCACCAAACTTGAACTCCAGCGACTACGTCTTGAACAGTTCCCCACACACGCGCCCTCCAAGAGCGTGTAGACCCGTTTGAAAGAATGTGAGTATTATCACTGATTTTTGCTTCTCATGCCGTCTCGCCCGCCACGGTGAGTTTACGAGCTCGGCAGCTCAGGTGCACATTCCTCTTTTACCCTGCTACTTTCCCCCACCCATGTGCCCACTAACCCCTGTGCAGAAAGCGCACCCCCGAAGACACCTGAGGAGCGAAGACGGGAATTCAATCCATCCAGATATCTACCGACGTGTCAACGCACCGCCGACTGCGCCGCTTGGTCATGCACACACTGAGCCACAGGCTTGCACATCCGGCCTAGGCCATGTGCTCGCTGACCGTTTTCGTGGTCATGCATCAGAGTCCTCACCGGAATGCCAACCCGCCGAAGCCTCACGCATGCCGGCTGCGCATCATTGCTAGGGCACAAGCATGAGCTCGGTGTGGCATAGCAGCCGTGAGGACAGGCCGTCCACACATTGCACGCCGGGTCTTTTCTTACTCAAACCATCCGCTCACACCAGCTCGCCTGTCTTGTCCATTCACCATGCTCCGCCAACGGCCTCCATGCAACACGCATTTTTTGTCTTTGACGGCCAAGGCACCCCAGGGCCGCCGCCCCTGCTCCGCAGAACCCTCCGCCCGCCGACGCTTCCCCCTCGCAGACCCTCCGCACCGTCAACGCCGACAGCGCGCACCCCCCCTCGGCGCCGTCGCTACTCTCTCGCCTGTACCACCAGGAACGGAAACGCCCTCCTCCCCAAACCTTGCCGCACTCACCCTCACTGAAAGCACCGCTGTCGGATCACTTGCCTCCTCCACAACGCCGGAGGCTCTCGACGCCCTTGCGGACGCGCCGCCCGAACACAGCGTGCGCCAAAGACGCCCCGACGAGGACGACGAGGACGATGAGGACATAATTAGGACGTCACAACAATGACGGCCGCAACACGGCAAGGATACTCACGATGAAATAAGGCCGACCGAGGAATTCCGGCCAGGGACGTGACGGCACGACGAGGCCGGCCCACGTCTTGGCGGCTTTGACACGACGGTCACCGCACGATGCATGAACGATGCAGTTGACCATGAGAATGACATAGAATACATGACATGAACAGTTACAGCGCGACGCAAACGGCACAACCGGGGCATTCACGGCGCATAGGCCACGGCGCGACGGGCACAACCCGACGAGGGCGGCGCGACGAGGGCATCAATCATGCAACAAGGACTGCTGTGACCAGGCTGAAACACAGCGGTAACGAGGTCTACCACAGCACGCTGAGGCCAGACGTGCACGACTACAACGCAACATGGAAGGCAAGGACAGCAAGGCGAGGTCAATTGCGACATGAGGTGCATCCTAGCTGGTGGAACTCCCCTTGTCATTTTATCTTGTGTAGTACATAGTTTCTCTGAATGTATTTGATACTCTAGCCCCCAAATACTATGTGAGATGTCCTGAAGAGACCCAAATAGCAAAACATATCTAGTTGATGGATAGACTCCAGACGAAATAAAAATGCTCTTAGTCCGCGACACCGTACCGTCGAAAGCGGAAGCGATCAGAACCGTTGTGGCGCACGGAGAATGCCGAAACTCGACAAAGTGCAGAAACACGAACGCATTGACGTCAAATTGGCATGTTAACAGAGAGATAAAAATTGAACAATACATTTATGACTGAGATGAACATTCTAGAGATCACCAAATACCCACTAGCACAGCAGAGTATGTCCCTCCGCAAGGTAAGGCGGCGGACGGAACGGGCGCTAATTTCGGAACGAAAGTTCAGTCGAAGTTTGTGCGAGCTGCAGGAGTTGAAAACATCGGGCGCTTAGCGTAACGACTTGACCGGGGGGTAGTTTCAGGGGTCTGCATAGTTTAGTAGCAATATTCAGAAGCCAGATCCATGTACGACAATGTCAGAAAATCGGACAAGTTTTGATTCAAATTTGTATTGGAAACCCTAGGGTTAAGGTTGGCAGACGCCCAAAAAGACGCTCAAATTTTGAATCGAACGGTAACGAAAATTCACACTTTCCCACGCTTACTACGAAATTTTGGGTTAGGAAGAGAACCCCAATACTCAAACACGCATTGGAAACGATTTATTATTCATAAATCGTAACACTCGTACCAAGCTTTTGAGCTTTTGATTCGCTCCACGCGCAGTATGAGTCTTGTCACAACGATTGATGTGATTCCCCACTGGACGCTGACGTCTAGAGGTCAGGGTATGCGGTGAAGAATGGTACGACTACGCACAAAGCCAGCAGTATTTTTTTCAGCGGGCTAATATTGGGTAGTGAGTCCGAGAGGGTGCAATGAGCAGCAACGTTTCCATCCCATGTAGCCATAGAGTAGACTTACCGGGCGGGAGATCCACAATATGAAGTTGATTAGGCGTATAGCTTTAGAGGGGTTAGACCGACATATCACGGGTCCGGGGCCATTGTATCGCTCACTGAAGAGTGTCTGTGTTCACGTTAGTCCCTTTCGGTGTGGATTGCGAGGATGAGCTTACAAAAAACCATGCTGCTCCATCCATCCTCAATGACGACAGCACATCCCGAAGTCTCGCGATACGGCCTGTCCAGCGCGTTGTAAGCACCATGAGGATCGCAAACGCATCAAAGGCTGCCTGCTCTCGGTACCCGTCCCCTCCGTCAGTGATGTTACGCACAGATCGCTCTCATGTGTTACGTACCATGAGTCCCCAGAAAGCAATACCTTCCGGGGGGGTGGGGGTGGTGGGGGGGTGGGGGTTGGGGGGGAGTCTCCCACCACGAGACATATGTCGAGAGCCGGAAGATACGCTATAGCATCTAAAATGTATGTTATATTCAAGCCAGCCAAGCTCAAGGTAAAAGGCATCACATACGAATATCAGCCACAATAGCCATGAGTCCGAGTATCACTCCAGGTATATATGTGCACAGAACTCCGACAACAAAGGCTATCATAGCCCTCTTCGACGATCCCAAAGATGGTAGTGATAGAAGACGCTATAGCCTCATTTACTGGAATCAGAAAACAGGCTACGGGTATTAAAATAACTCACTTGTTGCGGTCAATGACATGGCTATTGCCGCGGCAAAGAGGCATATCGCAAAGGATTTGCACCTAAAGTCAACAAGGTACGTCAATGTAAGTGTCATTCTCACAGTGATGTATTTGAAAGCATGTCATACAACTAATGGCATCGTTAGCATCAAAGGATTCAACAACGGAATGTTAGCCTACATGCGATGATTTAACTTGTTGCGGAAACCACCCAACACTAGTGAAATGATTTAGGACCGTATTCTTCGATCTATTCATAGCACAACGCACCGTAGTTTACGTACAGAAGGCCCGCGCTTGTAGCATAGCGATGGAGGAAGAAAACAGCTTTAGTTACGTGACTGTGTTTGCGCCACATTAAATCGATCTCCTCGTCGAGAGTCAGGAGGTGATCCCAAAGCACACAGACTAGTGCCGCGGCTAGGAGTTTGCTCTTTCGTCAAGCAACGCAACAAAAAGTGAGTTATTGACCAATTTGAGGGACTTACCAGCCAGGTACTTTGTGGCCAAGAGTCCGTTTATGGATGCAAAAGCGGACAGAAGTTGCTCTTCTGGCTGTAATGAATCACTCATTATGTTGAATTCCAGTAAGAGCAAACGAGTTCGAGAGGGATCGCCCCGCTGAACCTGAACGCATGGTGTGGTGTCAAGCCCAATATATACTTTCTCTTCTACGATGGTTCGCTCCATCTCACTCACGCGTGACTATGTTCCAGAGAGATCAGTCAGGCCCCGTGAGTGGGACCACTGGTGCACAATCAAACTAGTGCATGCGCTTGCTGCTATCAATATCTTCAGACGATGTCAGACAAGATGAATGAATCTATCATCATCAATACCCACATGAGTATTTGGTGGGAATTGAACCGAGATTATGCCATATCATCGCATCTGGATGTCTCCTCAAGCGTGCATACGTGACGCCACATCAGATGCATTGTATGGGCGGCGGGTGGACATACCAGTAGCATGTAGTTTCGTGTCTGCAATCGCACCAATCAATAGAACACCCGAGGCATAGCTATCATTCCTATGTCGTTTTGTGGTGAGAATCGAGACCGTATAGGTCAACACAATTTACCCGTACAGCATATCCGACCGCTCCATTAGTCTCGTCCCCAGACATTACGCCCGCTAGTGATCATGTAAGAATTCAAACTGACCGAGTAATCGGAGTTTGAACTGCTGGTGCAGAGTGCGGGCGTAATGTCTGGTGACTTTCGATCATCCGGGGTAGATCAATCTCACGTGAGCGCTCCCAATTGTAATGGGGTAAGTCGCGGGTTTGTTACCCTCGAGAGGCTCTCGGTTCGCGCCAGCGGATTTGACTTTCGCTGCACCCTGCTTCTCCGCTGAGACACAGCGCGATGCCTCAATATGGACCGCTTATACCGTCAGTACATGACGCCTTATTGTCAGAATTCTTCCGCGCCGTGTGATCCATGGAAGTGTGCCTGCTGATACACTCAAATGCACCATAGTGGCACACAGTGGTTTCTGCTCCATGAAAATCTTTGCAAATATTCTTACATATGAAGATCATCTCATTATCATGTTATGAAATCTAAAAAACTAGTGCTGCTGCTTGAGCACGGATGTAGGATACGCTCGAGTGCTCGGGAGTATAGCAGAGCGGGTAAGCGCCGAGTCACAAGCATTCTCTGACGACGCGGTGGCACTTATGAGCTTGCTTACCGGCTTTGAAGTGTGGCTTCAAATTGACTGACCAGGGGCCCATCACGTGAGACTGATCTACCCCCCCGTCCGAACGAAAGTCACCAGACCTTATAGAGCAGGTCTCTGCACATAATTTCAAACTCCGATTGTTACCAATGCTACTAAGGTGCTTACGCAGTAAGCACTCTGCTCTATAAGGTCTGAGAACGAGACTACCGCTCCATTCGTCGTTGACAGATCTCAGGCTTCTATTCACAAGGCTGTGAATGCCACCAATAGTAATCGCTAGGTGTACTAGCGATCTTATCAGCACCCTGAGCCCTACATCTCAACATCAGATTCGAAAGATCCCGCCAAGAGACCGTGCGAGATTAATGTATCAGTCGCCGGGAGCGCTATCCGGAACAAGGAGTTAATAGTGAGGCCTTGAGGCGTGAGGTTGTTGCTTGATGGTCTCATTGTGAGGTACAGCTAGGCTACGCCAGCTTCCATTGACTGTTCAAGAGGACGAAATGCTTGCATACATCATTCGTGCGCTGGCGAGTATATTGATCCGAATGTCTAGGGAAAAGTAGTCTCTTTCGTGAGTTTGATCAGATAGATACTGGACCTCGGGATGCTGACATGGCCAACCGTTCTCTTTACGGGATCACAGCGCCGGGGTCCGGCGAGAGATACGAGCCTCGTCTCTACTGCGCACACAACTCTGTTTTATATTGATCGTAGTCAAGTCTGGATGATAAGAGGCTCAAATAAGTAGCAGCGCACCGATAGACCGTATACAATGCTGTCATTACTCGGCATTCGTACGGATCCGCGATGAGAATGCACGAGCCTCAGCACCGAATCTGAGAGTCGGCAAGATGGGGGACAGATCGGGGATGTTCAACGTATTGCCTGATTCACACCGTATAGTAAGTATGGAAAGAGCCGCTGCAGTATCCTTTTACCTTGGTAAATGATTGCATGCGTTTTGTGGGGATCCTTGCTGCCAGTGATACCACTTTGCGCCGTTTGACGCAAGTTTGACGACATTCGAGCAAAAGTCGACAGGGAGAAGACTTGGTGACTCCTGTGGGAGCACGTCGATACAGGATACGTTCATGAAGCTCGGTGTAATAGTGTCTCGAGAAATAGTTGCTTTGAGGAGCCCGGCCCGTGGGTTTTAGTAGAGTCGAATACAAGACATCAACAAAACATGCCCGAGACTCAGATGGTCGGGCAGCTGACGTAATACCCATTATATAATCGAAGCGTGGTCGCCACGAGGACGTGGCGCCTCTAAAATTTCTCATATCCTGGTATTTATGGCTTTAAATTTCGAGTTTCTTCGAATCAATCATCAAAACCGTACACTTTGCCGCCATCGTCAATGTTTATTATGAGGGTCGCATGAGGGTCGCACGAAAACGAGAGCCACAAGACAGTGAATACATTGCCAGAACGGTAAGGCTGCATGTAATCTCGTAAGGATTGACTCGCTACGCAAGCTCGTGGGTGAATCGTTCTGTTTGTTATATTTCTTTCCTAAGCCTAACACAAACCATGACGTGTGACCGAGTTTAAGACGTCCCGATAGTAAGTTACTGGTTTGGAATGCGTAAATCGTGCGACGCTTCATCGTCAGTTCGAATGCCGATATCACATCGCATGCGCCGTAATTTTTGTCTAGGCTTCTAGTGAGAACCTTCCCGTCATCTTTATGTGCAGCAGACGATTGATCTTTGCACATGGCTCTCTGAGAAGATATCTACATGCCATACAGGTCAGGCAGTAAGTATCCACCGTACTTACGTAGCCAATAGGGACTCACATCATCTGTGGCAGCCGCGCAGTGTATTTGTTCATCGGATACTTGAAGTCGCGAAAGATGGATCGAGCATGGTTGCGGACCATAGTACGTATCGCGCATTATTTCGCGAGAGTTCATAAGTGCAAGGAAGGAGTTGAGCAATCACTATCTTACGCCGTCAGCTACTGTGGCACAGTGAAGAGATTCGATAACATGGACACGTCATGTTCTGACTTACGTTCAGGAAGGATCGTCGAAAATGTAATGAATAGTAAATCGCGTGGTCTGAAGACGTACTAAAGGATTTTTCAGCCGCTGTATGTCTGTGGTTGAAAGTTGGACCCACGGAGAGTATGGACGCAATTGACACCGAGCTACAGTGCACATGGTATGAGTGATAGCTTGGCGTTATTGCCTGTATCTCAGTGAAGTCACCTTGTCAAAGCACAAGTGCTGACACTGTATACGACCAGTGTCCTAATCAAGGAATCCGTTCTATGTATCTCACGTAAGTGGGAACACATGACAAGATGAGATTCATTACCTTCTGAATCCGGTACGACGTCCGATGAGTATCACACACAGTATGACCGTTATTGTGTGCAATCGGTTAATGAGAACGCGCCGAAAGTTATATACCATGACCACTAAAAACAGTGGTTAGTGCAGTTCGATCAGCAATTTGGCTTGAGCTTACCGGATACTTCTCCTTGAATTCAGTATATCCTGGGGTTTTTGAGTCTGAAACATTATCTCAGACTCAATCAAAACAGAGATGTGCGATGGAACCCACGAAAACACAGTTAACGCTATACAAAAACGACAATGTGCATCAGAGGCCGATAACTAACATGCGCATTGCCAATGACCAATGAAATGAGTACCAAGCGCTCCGGCTGAGGACACAAACGTTAGAAGGCGATGGCCTTATTTATGACAGCATCTTCACCTGATCCAATAAGAGTTCCAACAAGCTGTAAAGGCAATGATTTTAGGGTGAACTCATAGCCCAAAAAAACTACAAGCAAGAGCGAGGCGATAGGGAAGATGCTTACAATAAAAATTAAAGGCCATATTTTCCCGCACACTGATAACAGAATGTTAGCAATGGCTCATCGCTATGCGAAGTGTAACCTACGTTTCCAAATCCTAACCGCAAATAGGCTTCGTTTTAAACGTTAAGTACATAATCTACAAATATACATGTGCGACGTACGTGCTTATAGTTATTTCTATCAGCATCTGATATAGGAACGTCAATAGGCCCAGTAAGTCGAAGGTTTTCGAGAATAAATTCCCACCGCAAATATGATGCTAACGGATTGGCTCCTTTAACAAGATATCATCATTAATGTGGATTTGAGACGAGAGAGGTTAGGGAGAACGGTTACATACCATGGCAACGCTCCCAGCGCAGTAGGGTTCATGAAGTCTGTTACCATGTTTTTGATAGAGGCCATGAGAAACAAAAATAACATGACAGGCATCGAGGACCCTGTTCGAAGAAGTGTCAGCAGGATAATGACGAATAGAAATATATCGCCGACCAAACAGAGAGCATCTGTGTCTAGATTTTACTTGTCGTGATCATGGCGAGACACCGTATCACTTACTGTAATCCTCATGATAAAGCTGTCGCGCGAGCCTCTCCGCTGATAGTACACGTATGTTTGTACGCTTGCGGCACCGAAAAAAGACTGTCCGCAGTTAGCCCAGAGATCCACTGAGCTACAGTCGTAGCTCACATTGCCATGAGTACCAGCCCTATAAATCCGAGTCCAATTAGGGACGGATCGCAGGGTAGTAATCTAGATAACTTACCAATGAATAGCAGCCCCAGTGTACCGTTCAGCTGAGCGAGAGGCGGCATCACGGTTCGGATGATGTGCTTGAAGAGAGCTGAGGTGCTTTTGAGGAGGCTGGAACTCCCATTAGACGGCATAACGAGCTATATAGAGAAAGACGCAGGTTTCAATATCATGGCATATAACCAAATATAAGAACCTGCCAAAGTTCGACCGTGATGAATGGTCTCATAGGGCCTCTTCTGTCACTAGTATTTCCATGCTTCGCATGAGAGCCTTGCCATGTGCGGGGGCAATGAGGGCTCCGACTTGTCCTTGGTACCAAAACAGCATTCTACGTACCGTGACGGCCACCGGAACGCCATTTGGTGGCGCATACATCGCATTCTGCGCCGTCTCATGAGAATCACTATCTCTCTATCAATCTTCCTATAAGACTTGATTCATAAATAGCTCACCATTTCCGGCGCAGGATACCGCGGTAAGGTCTGCAATGGATCATCAAGGTTAATTCGAAGTGCACCGCAATGACTACTTACAGTTCTTAGATGTCTACAATGACTTCGCATCACCACCCACAGAACCACCGTAGAGGCAGATGGCCGTATGACACGCGCATGATACAAGTCGATACAGGATAAAAGTGGACTTACTCGGAAGAGTACTATTTATCAAGCTTCCCATCAGTCACGCTCCCGCTGTGTCGCGATAGGAGACCACGGCTTTGACCTTTTCTGGTCTTGGCGTCACACCATAATCTGTTCGGTGAGACAACTGAAGAAAACGAACTCAATCTTACAGGCCCATTTTACTGATCTAGGAGCAAAGTTTTGTGTAGCAAGGGACACAGCGGGCTTGTACGAAAGCGACTGGAGTCGGTCTTGCCGGCTGCTGTTGGCATGATACTGGGGCAAAATGGGAAGACGTACCTATACCCTGCTCCCGCTCATTGGTAGAGCTGTCGTCGCTGTAAGAGGATTTGGAGAGGTATGTCCGCACGAAGCCGTCCTTCAAGCCCCAGATAATCATGAGAAGTGCGATGCAACCCGCAATCGCGTTTGAAATAGAATTTCGATGGGCTCGATGCTTGCATGGCCTCCTGTTCGTGCCAAGAAAAAACGGCTCCGCGCTCGCCCAAAATAAATCCATCGAGTTGCTTCCGTACGATGGTCACTAACGTGTATTATTTGGAGAGAGGGAGGGGCGAGATGCGTCGGTGACGAGTTTGTTGACTTTGAAGATGATCTAGTAGTGTACAAAGTCAGTGCAAAGCGAATTGCGGTATGTGCATGGAGCTTAATTCATCGGGGGGCGATGGCGAGTGGCCATAAACTTAAACGAGTGCTGCTAGACATACCTCGAGTCGACCTAGAGACTCGCGTCCATGCGGTACCCAGAGGAACTTCGGCTTGTATACAGCGGACGCATGCGACAGCCACGGGTCATTTCATTAGTTGAACTTGAAATGGCTCATGGATTTTGCTGTCTTTGCGGCCGTCGTCATGGGAGGAAAAAGTGAACTCTTGCCTGAGCGCTGTACTCTCTGGTCTTCGGCGCTCACGGAGATCCGCCACGGCCCAGCCTACCGCCACAAAACACTACCATTTACATATTGCGATCTGTCCGACGAGTTGTGATTGTGCAACGGCGATCGCGGACGACCAAGCAGCGAGTACCGGACACAAGTACCTACCTCGGATCGGTAAGTGGAACACAGAAACACTGCGGCTCACAGGCGGTAGCTGCCCATGTGCTAGCCAGAGGTCATGTAATGGCTGTCCTGTTCTGACCTGTGTGTGCAGCGACTGGTGTTTTCACGGCATCATGGGAGAGTAGAAGTGAGCTCACATCCGAGTCGATTTTCGTGCCTGGCTGCACCGGGGCTTGCCGCCCTCCGGCCGGACACACTGACCAATCCCCGTTCGCCGCATGCGGGGATCACCGTGTCACCCAAAAGTCGGCCGGGGCTTCCGTTGACCGAGGATAAGATCACCGAACCGGAGCCGAAGACCGGCCGTTCGGCCCGCCACGAAACAATGCGATCCCTCCGACAAGTTCTAATCTTGACCAATGACCATGTCCTGAGGCCTGAGTACTGGGTCCTGAAGTCTGAGTCCTGATGATCCCAGTCATGTCGGAAAAACTTTGAGTTCTTCTTTTGATAAGTATAGGCTCACTTTCTTCCACACAGGTCACTGCTATCACCGCAGGCGTGAGTAGTCGCCACCTTTCGGGGCACTCATGTAGACATCGGCACACGACTCCCGAGTCCTGGCCCGCCTAGCCACGCCCAATGCTGTTCTAACACATCTCCAAACATATCAACGCGGAACCGTGCAAAATGGCTTCATACACAGTAGCCGGCTTCGTGATCAGATCACTAACAATGCGCAGCCTTCATACCTCGAAAGGCCACCAGCTGCTCAGCATTGTGTCCTAAGTTCCACACCGCGCAGACTTCCACGTATGTGTGATACTCGTGCGGGCTTTAAAGATGAAGGTCAGTAACCGAGAAGGATTTCTAGTGCGTCACAATTTCCTGATGCTTATGAACAACGCTCAAACGCAGAACGCCTAGGTACCCATGACTCAAAAGCCGCAATCATCGGATGCCAACCTGGGATCGTAGCGAGTTGATTATTCCAACTATAAACGGAACTATCATATCACTCTTGGTTGAACATAAGCCCCTGTGAACTGTCCGCGTAGGCCACTCTCGCCATGGCCACGGACGCCTCAACAGACACTGCTCAACTCGGGCTCCTGATGGGGCTCAACTTCAATGCCCTCCTCGCAATCCGCTATATTGCAGGTACGCTGTCTCATCTCTTTGCGTTCGTAGCAAAATTCTCAGCTTCGACCCCGCATTCAGCGGCGGCACTGGTGACAGCGATGTACGATCATGCTCTCACTCTGGCCAGCGAGGTCAATTTGATATGGACGAGGGAGGTCACTCTCGCTAAGTTTGTATTCATTTTCAACCGATACGGGTGCGAAGCGCTACTTCTTTTTGCCTTCATATATATTGTGAGGCTACTTAAAGTTGGACCCTTTCATCGGACTTTTAACAGTTATTGTCGTAGATGCTGTTTTGTAAGTTTCACATCTCGTAAATCGCGATGTTTTAGCAGAGACATCATTGTGCCGTAGGCTACGGGTGGTAAAACCTAGTCGTGAACTTTATTGCTTGCTGTATACGCATACATTTCCCGCGCTGGTCATATACCGCCATTGAGTACTAAACTCCGCCTCACTCAAGCCGACCGAAGTCTTCATTTTTACTCTGTACGTCTCCTCCGCGGGCCAGAGCACATCGATTTCACTCATCAAAAATCGCAGATTCACACTCTCGATGATGTCTATTATCACCATATCCCGCTTCATTCTGCGTGTCGAAGCCCTATACACGGAAGCCGCGCAAGAGAGCGTCGTGCGCCACTGCTGGTACAAGGCGTCGACGCGTACGAGCTAGGCCGTTGGGCTTCAAATCGAAGCAATTTGGTGTAACTCCTGTATGCGCCGCCGTCACGAATGCCAGTTTACGATGTATGACCACCGGATCCGGTGGGAGGCAGCCTATAGTGTGCTATCCGACCGCGCGCTGTGGGTGCGGCGGGGCCCAGTGTCGCTTGTTGGGTATCTCTCGGCCAGTCCCAGAGCTGTGCCCGATTGCTTCCGGGCTACCTTAGAATCAAACTTTCATACTCGCATAACAGATTTGCAATAGGTCCCCAAACCTCAGGTTTTGAGCAAGGTTACCAACGCTCGTGGGTGACAATGCTCCCGAACATGTTCCGATCCCGTTTCTTTATTTCTCTGAGGTGGCCATGACACGGGCGCCATCACTCAAGTGAGAAGGACCCCTGTGAGCGAAAAGGTCCGATTACAGAATGGTAGATGTATGTCAAAAGCCATCCTCCCGTTAAGCATCGCACTGCCAGTCTCGCGACCTCGAATACATGTCCAAGGGACGCGGTGGAATTAGCTAGGAGCCACGAACTGCATTAACCAACGGGATTTAATGGTAATACCATGCGCGTTTTGTTTAGTATTTGAAGTTTTCTAGTTGACCAAACCTTCGCAGCGCTTATGTCATTCTTCCGTCTCAGGCGTCCGCTCTCCCGGCCGCACCGGCGGCCTGACAGGGATAGACGAATATGGTCCAGTGGCATCTGGCGACACAACTTGCAGACGGCTCCTCGGAACAAGAAAGCGTAGCTGATCATGTCCCATAATATACATAGCAATGTTCCTTAGTATATGATGAGCTGGTTTGAAAAATCTGTAGTGGGTATCACTAGAACATACACATGTTCAAGAAGCTACGTGCCCCAAACGCCTTTCTCTCAGCATCTCTGATCTCTTTCAGCTTTGCGAGACCAAAAATGCTGCTCAGCAACGTAGTCCTCGGGTGAAGTCTTCAGTAAATGTCATTTCTGACAGCAGCGTTACTCACAAAAACCTCTCCGTCCCAGGAACGTGTTGATGAACCAGAATGTCCATGCGTTATTTCCTGTGTAAAACACGGCGCGAGGAGCGGCTTTCAGAGCCTCGCCGATGACGGTCCCGCGCGAACTCGTCTGCAGGAGTAGCACAGCTGCGTCGCGCTCAGTAAAGAATAAGACGGATAGTCGGGACGACTCACCCTGAAGTCTTTCCACCGTATGCGATCACGAATAAATTCCTTGTTGACGGAATAGTAAATGGGAGCCCTCCGGAAGAGAGGTAGGGGCTCCTTTCATAATGTTGCTCTCCACATTTCCAGCGGCTATCTGAGCCGACGTGAGAGTACACCGACAACAAGGAAAGATAGTATTTACATTGATCACCTTGACGCTACCAAATGTCCAAATCAATACGAATCAAGGGGTAATCGTGTGATAACGCACCCAAACGGAGCGAGCTCCACTCGGAGTGTATCACCAAAGGACAGAAGTGCGGCCTTGCTAGCGTTGTATGCGCAGTTATACGGCACCGGCATCATGCCAGCCAGGCTGGAGATCATAACGACACAGGCTGGAAGGGGCGGCGAGAAGAAGCGGTAGAAAATCCTGGGTGACGGCCATGTGCCCAAAGAGGTTGACGTCAAAAAGTCGGCGGACTTCTTTCTTCCATCGACATATCGCTGGCCGAGGCCGCGTATGCTTATGAAACCCGAGATTAGCCAGTATAAGGCGCACATGTAAGCTTTTAACTACCTATTCCGCTGTAACATGTATTCAGACGAGAAATCATGGAATGAGTATAAATACATACGCGTTATTGATCAGCAAATCCAACCTTCCCCCGGTTTTCTCAGAGATGGCTTCTTTCGCCTTGACGATGCTCTCCATCTTGGTAACGTCTAGACAAAGCGTCTCGATTCCGATAGCGGCGAGAGTAGCCATAGTTTCGAGATTGCGAGATGTGGCGAAAACACGAAGGCCTGTTGGAAATATCGCGTTCAGCACAATCGAGCGTTATACAACACATGGTGTGATCCTACCGCGACCATGACACTCTTTTGCAAACGCTTCTCCAATACTACCAGTGGTACATCTACCACAGGCGTGTGAGGCCAGGAAAAGGGGAATGAGAGTGGCGGATGGCGTACCCGGTAATGAGAACGGTCTTGCGGTCGTCACGGGCAGCCATGGCTAAGGGGAGATGTGACTACTCCTTGAGTCCACACAAATCGAAAGTGTAGTGTCCAACAGAGGTGAAAGCGACCTGCTAGGACTTGTGTTGGCCATTCCCACGACACATCGCCTTTCGACATGTTTGATGGTCTGGGCGCGACGATGACAATCCGCATATGGGCTTCCTGGCAGATGTTGCTGATACGAAATGGCCGGATGGTCTTCCACCCCGATGGTTCTTGCACCCCTCTACGGCCGTTGACTACGCTAAGGCTGCAGACCGCAAGGAGCAAACATCCAAACGAACACAACTTTCTTGATGGCTGCGCGGGCGGTGATGCATCAACCGAGCACAAGTCGCCGCTGCAGGATCCAGGAATGCGGACCAGGGGAACCTTCTCTGAGCGTCATTCTCCACTTTCTGGTGCCGTTTGGCTGCACCTGGATCTGACCTGGATGCGACATGGCGTGATGAGAGATAGACGTGGACAGAGGTTTTGTGTACGCACGTACCACAGCTGGATGGACCTTTGTTGTGTCGTGCAGCCTTCACGATTCGCGTGGACTACTTGAAAAAACTGGTGACGCGGTGTGTATATTCTGTGTTCGACCATCACATGCCACGTTCCTTCATAAGTATGACTTGACATGGCGCCATAGAAAGTTCAGCTGTGCAGAGCGTTTAGGCACCAGCGTGAATCAGCCGAGCTGAATACATCAGGGTTTGCATTCTCCGGCTCGAGTAGTAGTTTACTCACCAGGATCCTAGGTCATTCGTCACATTCTTCACGGCGGCACAATCGCAAACGGTCGTTTGGCACACACATTTCGCCTCTTCGCGTCGAAGGTGCCCTCGACTCCAAACCGTTCTGCACTACTCATGACTTGTTCTGCAGGTAGAGGCGGAGTATCGACTGTGAAGGCCGAGTGGAAGTGAGAGCTCGATTTTGCGCGAGATCGAATGATAACCCGCTGGGAAAAGGGGCGCGCCTGGCTGGGGACCAAGGGTTTGTTTTTGCGGGCCCTATGCAGGGCGGAGCCAAATGTTTGCGGGGCCGAACCTTCGTGAGCGGTGTTGAATGACGATGAAGGGCGCAGGGGTGTATCTTCGTGAGGTCGCCGAAAATTGTTTCGCTTGAGTTCGACGCTCTTCCATTTCCTTCAGACGATTACATGTGCACAGGTATATAGAGCAACTTACGACCGATGATAACGCTCATATATGGGCCTATGGGAGTCTAGCAAAGGGCAGGCGTCGGGATTTCGTGTAATGCATGTGCGAAGGTGTAGGACTTGTGTAACTCCGTCTCGCTCCAAGAACCCGGACCACGGCCCACGCTGAAAAGTTGTACTGTTGATGGTCCAAATGTCCTCCCTCGAGATCTGAGTCCTTCTAAGTCGCGAGGTTGAGGATACAGCCGGTATTTTGTCGCGTTGTTGTCAAATCCTGGGACCAAGGCCCGCAGGATCGTCGACGTGATATCTCATTCATGATCTCAGGATGGCTCATGGTACTGGAACGTGTGCGGCTCATAATGGACATATTAGAGAGACTTGAAGCAGCTTGAGTCGGTATTGGGATTAATGTGCGTATGGTAGGAGGAGGAGAAGCGTTGGAACTCTCAAAAGGGCCTTTGATGGGCGTGGGAAATATGATCTGATGCGTTGATGGGAGAATGTTGCCGCCCGCCGAATATTGGGTGACGCTCCCTCTTGTCGTCTTCCACAAACTGCTCACAGTCATCCAAGAATCCGCATGACTTACGATGCCATGGAAAGCATTTATTTTATTTTGAATAGTCAGGCTCTGGGGGAAGAACATTGTCTTATGCAAATTCAAGCTTCAGACGGGACGATTCTGCCTTAGCGTCTCTAACCGGATTTAAGGTCAGTCTCGTTTGCTTTACCCATACAACCCTATTAAAAGGATGCGTCACATAGGTCGAGAACGCGTGATGCACACACAAGGCTCTCAAGTGCTCATACGCCTGCGTGGTGGGAGTGCTTTGTGACCTTGGAACGCCTACATACCAGGACGGGCACCGCCGCCTTCGCCAGAAAGGTGAGCCAATTCGTCCTTGATGTTGCTCGGCCGCTCATTTACTCCCGTACTCCCCCTCTCTGTACCAGACACAACAAACATGCCACATGTTATTCCTTAGCCGCCTTGCGTGAACCGGTGATGAATAACAGGAGCAAGAAGGAGAAGACGAAGCCATCGAGCAAAGGGAATCGCACGGATACGGCCCTCGAGGATGGGGGTGTCGCACAACTTGCACTTCAAGTAAAATCCAGCTTCGTCGACGGCGTAAACGTGCCTGGCCTCAAGGTATCGTTGAAACTGCGTGCAAGCTTGTTGAGGCCATCCAGGTGAGTTTTGGCAAATGAGACTACTTCCTTGAGCTTACATCCACTATCATCAGACAAGTCGATCCAACAAGGACGACATAAGCACCATCTCAATGGAGATCTACTGGTATCTTGCAGTACTCGACGGCTGTTTGAACGCAGACAGCGATGATCTTACGGAAGAGTTCTACAACCAAGTCTCTTTGCTGAAGTTGTACGTCCTCTTCGTTTTCGCTCCCTCCTGCACAGTACACTGAACACAAATTCTCTGGCTGTACAGGCTCCTCCAAGAGCTTTGTTCTAATTTGCGAAAAAATCATATTCGAGAAGACCCGCGTTCCAGCGTGTGCTACGCTCGAGTTCCGACAAGAAGAAGATTAGCGAGTACAAAGAGAAGCTCGCATCTGGAGTCACCGCCTTTTCTGTATGTCTTTTCATTGCTGAGATCTTTCCAAGCCGCGAAATTAACCATTATGGCCGACGCGCAGCTTGCCGCCAATTGCGTCCAACAGCGGCGTACTGCTCGCACATCAACCAGCTCAGTGTTCGTATCGAGCAAGTCGGTATTCCGCATCGAACAACGAGCCGTGGCCACGCAAATGCGTATACAAGCCATACAGGTGAAGCGATTGCAGTTCTGACGATAGGGGCTTTGGCGGTACCACGAGTTCTGTCTGACGATTGTCCATTCACAGAGCGCACATTTCCAAATGCACCAGGATGTCCGCGGCATTGATGCTTCGTTGAAGGCTCTGCAGGTGTGTGTGTTACTCGTATTCCATCAGTACATATTGCGCATGAATCCTATCAATGCTAATACGACTGTATCTGACAGGTGAAGGCAGTGTTTTCCAAGGATGGAAGCTTTTTTTAGTTCCAAGTCCTGCAGTTGTCTTCAATCCACAGGATACATGTATTACTCTTAGCCTATGGCAAACGCTGCTATCGGTACCCAGATATTTGGCTCCATGCGTAAGCCTGGACGTGGCAGCTTCGTGTCGGCTTAACAGCATATATAGGCGATTGGCGATATTCACAGAACTGTGCGCCGCGGCTCCCCAGCGCATGGGGTAAAGGCGTCAGTTTCGTTTGCTTTATCCATACAAATTTTTAAATAAGGACCTGTGTAGGCCGTCGCTGCGTCTGTGTTTGACACGAGGCTGAGATGTGCATATATTTCCGTCACGGGTCGAGGCAATGCGCACGTTTTCTACTGCGGAATACTCAGATGCCAAGATGGGCCCCGCCGCGGCACGCTCACTGAGGTTGTGAGTTTGTTTGACCCACATCTTTTCTCACTCGCGCACGATGCCGTTCTGTGTTTCGTTGGCCCTAAACATTACTTTACGATTCACCTTAAGCAATTGGACAAACCACATATTTTGGTCCGTCGGATTTATCACTTTTGATCGCTTACACGTCTGATGTTCCTCTGCACAGGATGATTCATAAATCCGTTTTTCCGTTCTTCCTTATGCTCGAACATCCCTCGCTTATGACCCCGTAAGCGACTCGAACGTAAATCCGGCCCACAAGGATCTCTTCAAGCCCCATGCTTTTCGTGACAGAGGAAATTTGCATGCCGACGCTAAGCACACCCCACGTGGTACCGAAAGGTCTTTTTGCAACGTTCTCGCTGTTCTTGACGCACTCTATCACATTTCCAATCTTTACGTGATCTCGTCGCTGCTTATATCCCAAACCTCGAGAATAGATTGAAGCGGGATTACCGCACCGGGAGATTTAGCCACCGGCGGTTTGTTTCAGGCTTTGTGCTAACTGGGTCATCATCTCCTTTGCCCGTGTCGTTTCTTTTACGAGACAAGGAGCCAGTTGTCTTTATTCTCCCCGGGGCTAAGACGAATCGTTCATATATGAATGCAAGACCACACCGACGACGAACTCCCCAGGCTACTTCCCTAGCGCGGATTCATCCCAGCGCAAAGATTCCGGGAGGTATGCCATTTACTGCTGTTCAGCATGTACTCATGAGTGAATTTATAGAAAGGCGTTCCCTGTCTATCCTCACAACCCTAAATCACGAACATCGCGGCTGCATATAGTCAACTATTTCGGCATCATCGACCCCAGATTATTTGCACTGCACCACCTGACGCGCCTAGGCCCGCCTTCACCGCAAGGTTTGCCTTGAAGAGAGCTCGATGATTCCTGTTGAAGAAACGTAGCCTTGCAGAGATTGACCAAACCTTTGGTTTATGCATTACTACCAACCTGCTCAGTCACCACGTGTTCGGATACGACGGACATGGGGTCGACGTGTTCTACCTCATGGTGCGCCGAGCAATCTCATTTTTCGACTTGTATCTTACCTACCGCCAGAACAATTCTTCTTCGCTCACATTTGACACTGTATTTAAAGTGATAGCCGAGAAATATCACACAGAATATTAATGGTACAAGATTCAGAGGGTGAGTTCAAGAAGCCGCTGTAAAGGACGGACATTTAATGACTGGGATAAACAGATCAGTCGCTGAAGGAGCCGCCCTTCCCACGCTTGACACTCGACGCACGCCACACGCCTCCTTGCGCAATCAATTTCACCTATCAAAGCCGACGCGGCCAGTCATGCGCCACAACAATTAAATGTGCCTAGAACGGCCGGTGTACAGAAGAACAACAGCAAGAACATCGATCCGCACTCCCCTCGGGCCACGAAACAGAAAAAACAGAAAGGAAACATAAAGAGGACGGAAATAAGATGCCCAGTGTCTCACGTACAGCATGAAGAAGTACATGAGAACCCCTGTTGAACGCATATAACGAGTCTATGACGTGGGTATGGATGGTTGTGAGCAGAAGGCGACACATGTGGAGATGTCGTCCTAGTATTCAGCCAATTCTCAATATTGATAAAGATCAAGTTAAATGTAGTGAACCATATCTTGCGGGATCTGCACTCGTCAGCATCGTCGTGAGCGGGGAAGCAATGCACTGGAATACATACGGTGCGCCACTAGGATATGGACTCTTCCATCCAAACGCAGTCAGGCATCCAGGGCATGTCATCGTAATTGACATCGCACCGAACGTGTGAATACGCAAAATAAAATCAAGCCTGGTAGCAGAAGTGAGAGGGGGAGCAATATATTTGCTGGCGGTCTATAGCATACAGTAGCTGTAATGGGAGCTTTGACTGCCATGGGTCATTAACAACGTCCAAGGAAGAATTTTTGAAGAAGGGAAGACCCCGCCCCCCACCCGCAAAAAGACGCGTCTTCGAGAGAAGCTTAGTAGTCAAGCAAACGCCAGCTTGCTGCGACGGGGAGTTTTCATTGATCTGGTTTTGCAGCTTGCGATAAGCCTCAATAGCCTCTTGCTCTTCTTCCAGATCATCTTGAGGGTACCGACGGCAGTAACCATCGCCTATATTACCCAGGACTTGAGCCACCTCTTCCGCGAACATGTATTGAGCACCAAACGGGGTGTAGTTGCACTTGACGAAGCATTCGAAATCTATCAGGCGCTATCCATAATTGGCTTTACGATAGGGCGGAAGACGTAGTGGAACGTCGTCCGGTAGCGGCAACGCTCGCAGGAAGTTCTCCCGCCGCACGCCTTCCCATGCTACAGGGGGTACCTCTGTCAGAATGTGAGTCGATGGATAATGGTATAGAGCACTTACGGATGATGCCGTGCTCCCCTAGCTCTTTGTGCCATGGCAAAAAATCCCCCCGCTACGATTATGTGAGTGATGGTCGCACACGGTGGGTATCAACTGTCACTCACCCCGGTCCATTTCGGAGACTAAGCTCTTTGCCTATAGGGAGCATCCCTCCGAGGCGCTGCAGGATGAGCACAGAGACGACGTTTCGAAGACGTCTCCTTCTGAAGAGGCTGTGGGCGAATGCGCATTCTCTCATAGAATCTCAACCTGTTCAAATCATTATTCTCTTTCGTCCTCTTCGTCCTCTTCTTCGCTTTCTTCACCCCAGTCGTACTCGTCATCGTCATCATCCTTTTTCGGTCCAGTGCAGGAATAACGCATCGTGGCGTCGAGGATTGGTCGAGAAGGTCGCCGAGGTTGAGCTCAAACCAGCCATAGCAGTTACGGCACGACGAACCCTGAAAGCACTCCATTTCCTCGTAGAAACCATGCCTCGGGGGCCAGCCAGTGCGCACGGTCGAGACGTGCGATCTTGATGGCGAGCGGAGGGACATATGTAGCGCTGTTGGGTCGTGGTCACTCAACTCAACATGGTCAAGTTCGTAAACCACAGATGTACGCCCCTGGCCTAGAAAGCGCCCCAAGGATGCGGTCAGCTGTTGTTGACGTGGTGGCGGGAGCTGAGACGGAGGGCGTGGCACATTTTTCTTTCTATAGAAAGAGCGTTTCTGTTCGTTGGTGATAGAGTTAAACGTCGATGACCCATGTGCGCGCGAGGTGTCTGGGGAGTGGTAACGCGTTTGTAGATCTGCAGGCATATTCACCTGCGCGGCGACCGATCCGCCAAGAGGCCACGGACGAGTGGAGAGATGACACGTGCTTTCTGGGACCTGCAAAACATGGTTTCAGATAGGTATCTAAAGAGAGACAAACTCACATACAAGCAGTTCGCGGCATATTGCAGATCCAAGACATGAGAAGTGGGGTGCGAGTGGCAACACAGATGTTTGAAGGGAGGGTTATGGTACCGCAGATGGGCGCGCAGACATGGTTCAACTCCCGATTGGCCGGTCCACATGCCAGCAGCGAGAAAACGTCTGGAGATGCTAGCTGAAAGATCTCGCGGGACTTTTATGTCAGCGGATAGTATCATGTACGTACGTGCAAGGGGGTTACGCACAAAGTCTACGAATACGTTCCCCTAGTTGAGGTGTTGTGCTAAGTCCCTGGAGTAACCTTAGCCCCGAAGGTGCTTTCATTTGAGAGAGGTCACTAACGCAGGCAGTGGATGCTTACTGATCAATCGGGTCACACCCGGCTCTACATGAAATGTTCCACGATAAAGTGGAACGCGCCTGGATGAACTGGACCTGCACTTTTAGAGGCCGGACCTGGGCGTGTATGAGTCATTGACTCGATAGACCTCTAGTGCATCGCATTATGGACAGTAATTGTCACGTTCAGCTGAGGAACTATACCCCGACGGCCGAAGCAGCTCACCCCGGAAACTTCAAGTATGGAAAGGATGGTCGCACCAGGCCCAAAGAAGCCCAATTCGCCAGGGAGAAATTCTCTCCCTTGCCAGAATCCCGGAACACGGCTCCAAGTTTATAAAAACGTCAATTGTTTTGTTGACGAGCGAAAACATTGTCTCGATGTCCTCGGCGATGTCACCGAACCTCGAGTCGAGCGTTGCGCCCAATAATTTACACCGCGTTCAATGACTAGGCCGAGTAATGGGTGTGCGAGAGACGAGCTCTGGAACGTGCCAAGCACTACGCAGTAGTTTCCCGACTTCGCTGTTTGGTGTTGTCCATGGTTATGGTGAACGGTGGAGGAAAGAGAGTCGGTCTGTAGAGAAAACACGCGCGATCACAAGAGGTCGTCAGTACTGCTGACGTAAGCTCTGGACGTTGATGCAGCGCTCGCCGAGCTGCCTGTCCGCCACCACAAGGTGCGATTTCGCATATTGATACACCCAATCACTATGCGCAAGCTACGTTCGTTTGACAACCCCTCCTAAGCTTGAGCTTGAACACTTAGTGTTTCTGGCTCATCCGTTTCACATGAGCCAGATACAAGACGCCTCCATTTTCTGAGTCATCCGAGTCGAGACACGTTTTTTAGCGGGTGATGCAGGACAAGAATGCGCTTAGTCTCTACGTAACGTGACTCGCCACAGTTTTGATCGTTTTATAAAATGATAACGAAACTTGTAATAGTAGTAGTCTGTGCACTAGGGGACGCCGTAGGCAATGGTCATCGTCCGCCCTCGTCGCATGTCAGCACTGTTCTGCGTCCCCAAGACGGCACGCAGATCGCAAGCTTGAGTGTAGTCGGCATCAGTCTACGCACGGTTCCTGCGCTCAATGATCTCCGTCTTCTCTCCGTCGAGCTCAACGACGTACATCGCACACCCTCATCGACATCATACCGGATTTTCTTTGCCGAACTCGAACATACCTAAACGACTTCGTCCAAAGGCCTTTCGGACGGCCCAACCCCAAGCACAATCACCTCTTTGTTCCTCTAACGTCCTGGTAAAATACTCAAACAGGGATGATACACGCTGTCATGACTACGGAGCTCCTTAGTCTAAATCAAACACGTACGCTGCTTATTTGTCCAACACATGTCGTCCAGTGTACGAACGCGCAGATACCAGGACGGGCACCGCCGCACTCGCCGGAATCGTGAGTCTGTTTCTCCTTTGCTCTACTCTCCCGCTTATTGGGACACACTCATCTTAAGGATGAGTTTTGCGAAACACCTCGCCGATCATGCCTCGGTTCTGTCTGCCGAAGTTTCTCTACCTTCGCTCCAAGCGATTGGTGGAACTTGACTCGAATAGCATGAAGGCGAAGGCGAGAAAGGGTCCAAAGAGCAAAAGAAAATCGTACAGACACGGCCCTCGAGCTTGCGCTGCTCGCGCTACGAATTACATCCAGCTTCGTCGATGGTGTTTACGTGCCGGGGATCAAAGGCGTTTTCGAGGGACTGATGCGTCGAAGCTTGTGGAGGCCATACAGGCGAGTTTCAGCGAGTTCGTGATTTTAAGTGGTTCGATGCTGAAACCTCCTTCAGACGACCCGATCTAACAAAGACGACGTCAGTGACCTCACCGAAGAGATCTTTGGCTATCTCAAGATACTCAGCGGCTATTTTGACTTGGACGGTGACGGACCTCACAGAAGAGTTCTACAGCCAGATCGTTGTGCTGCACTCGTATGTTTTTTTTTTTCATTGACTTCTTCGCGGAGCATGACTGATCATTTTTGCGTATCTATGCAGACGGCTCGTGAAGATATGCCTTGAAATGCAAACCATGGCTGAGAAGAAGGCGTTCAAAACCGCATGCTGTGGCGCGAGCTCCGACAAGAAGAAAATCGCTGGATTCAGAGACAAGGCTTGCATCTGGATTCCGGGCGTTCTCGGTAAGCGATACTCGAGATCTTTGCTGTCAAGCCTTGAGGCTGATGTCCGTGCTCATGGAGCTTGCCGCACAATGTGTTCAAGAGCGGCGAAACCATCCACCGTCCAGCGATCAAACATTCGCATTGAACGGCGCCTCGCTGATCTGCACGTCGACGTACAAGCCGTCCAGGTGAAGAGGACGCACACTCTACTATCGCCATCCTCATGGCTTAGCGCATGTTACAAAGGTTGTGCAGATCAGGGCGTACCAGGAAATCATAGCGATGGATGCCTCGTTGAAGGCATTACACGGGTGAGTGACTGTTGCGTGCACAGCTCTTACTCCTGCTAATACTAAATTTGATGATATTCAACAGGCTGAGGCTGTGTCACCAAGGCTATTTTTTTTAGCTAGCAGACGCGTCCAATGATCGAAGTTTACCCATGACAACATGGTGAGAAGTCCTTGTATCTGAAAAGCGTAACTCGATCCGAACGTTAACGGTACAGCGTTTAAACGTTAAAGCTTGATCACCCTGTCGAAGCCCCTCCATATCCTCTCACCGTTCATCCCCAGACCGCGATTACAGTAGCTACGATTGCCCATACTCACGAACGAACCAACGTGCTACGGACGCTCCAACGTCCCAGTAGAGCTTACAGCTGCTCCGCACCCTTCTCACATGCTCATGTGTCTGTACCACGCTTCGAAACAGTCAATCAATGTATATTCACACGGAACGGACGTAAATCCCAATCCCCCTCACTAGGCAGATAGTATGAGCGCTGTAAGGGTCACGCCGACCCGCACAAACTCGCATTATATCACGTTGTAGAGCTCTAAAAAAGACACCCAGTCACAAATGCGACAGATCCATCTCATTTTTAAGAGACACACAAACAAGACCGCTCCGCCGCCAAGGTCTAGCACAACAGCTAACAAGACGAGACGAGACGCACACTGGCAGATCCAGAGCGGGAGCCTAGGAGCATGTAGCATAGCACCGAGATGAAGGAGTGCATGCGATTATGAATGGACATATGCCTCGCGGGCGTGTCCGCGGGGAGGGTCTTTGTGACGCGAAGACACTCTTCAAGTCGTTTGCAAAGCACCCGTCTGTGAAGAGAGAGTCACGCTGACAATTAGGTAGGGCTTTTGGACAGGCTAGGCACCCGTCAGCGAGCCCCGCCAATCTGCACTTGAGCTCCGCAATCTCTGTGTGGATCGATACATGCAGGCCGCAGCGTTCCGACTTCTACGGTCCCCGTCGTCGAGGCGCCCAGATGCGCGCCCTCCGTCCAGCCTTGCGCCTCGCCTCGCTGCACGTCACGCTACCTTGTGAGCGCGCGAAAAACTGTATACCTCTTCGTCGCTCTCCAAACCCACGTTGTCTTCTCCTCGCCGAAGCCGACGGGACACCTGGAGGATCCTCAGGCGGCGACCGGACAACCCGGAGGAGGAGAACTTCCCGCTTTTGGCTCGAACTTGTCGAAGGCAAGTTCGCCAAAGCTCATGGTCGCGGTGGTCAGCTCTGCATGAAAGCAAACGAGACCGTACCTGAGCACGCGCATCCCAATGACCCAAGCAGCTCACCAGAAGGAAAACCTGACAGTACAGGATGGAGGAGGCGGGGGTTGAAAGGGATGCTTTGTGAAAGGGTTTTTCGCACCAAAAGAACCCAGTTCACCAGGGGTAATGGACCCCCCTCCCAAGCTCCCGGACCACTGCTCCACGTCAAATCGTTAATTGCTGTGGCGGTAATTGAGAACGTCGCCACGAATCGTCCCTCGGCGATAACACCGAGCCTCGAGCTGACAAAGTGTTGCGTCGCGCCAATGGCTATACTTACCGCGCTCGATGACCACGCCGGATAATGGAAGCGGGACAGAGAAAGTTGAGGGCGGAATAGCAGGCAGCACGCAAGTAGTTGAACACCGGCGATTGTGGTATGGGACTATATGACCCAAACCGAGGAGGGATGGTCGGGAAGAGGGTGGAAGAAAGAAAGGCGGCACGCGCGATCAAAAAGAGGTCGTCAGTGCCTGACGTAAGCCACGCTCGTTGGCGTCGACAAGCCAACGAGGCGAGTCTGACCTGGGCGCGCGCTCTCACCGTCAGAGCTGCCTGACCGCTACCACGCTGTTGGCAATAGTGCGCAATCGCGGCAGTGCCGCATTCAGTAGCTTATGTGCAAGCTTACGCTCGGTCTAACGACAAATTCCTCAAGCTCGAACAATTAGGTGGATCTGGTCTGCATCTGTCGATCTCGGAGCTAGATGCCCGAAGTCGTCCTCTTGCCCGTTCTCCGAGTTGATGCGAGTTCAAGTTATCGAGCCGACGTTTGGGGGGAACAGTGGCACGATTGCAGCAGAGCAATCAGCTTCTCGGGCAAGTGAGTTTCATAGCTTTGTGGTTTCACAGAATGATAACGAGGCTGTAATGGCAGTAGCCCGTATGCTAGGGAACGCGGTAGGCGAGAATCCATCGTCCGGCCTCGTACGCGTAATGAACGCGCTAAGCCTAGGACGTTCTCGTTACCACCATGAGCATAGCTTGTACAGACGAGTGTACTCGGCTTCCACATACGCATCGTTCCTTGAGCTCTCTACCTCCCTTTTTGTCCTCGTCAGTCCGGACGGCCGTTACACAACCTTCTCGTCGACCACCATCCCGCCCGCGTTTCCTCGTTGAAATCGAACATGCCTACGCAATTCCATCGAAATCGTGGTCTGGTGCCCCCTATCACGAACAACCACGCGCAAAAGATCTGATGCGCATGGATATGGCTCTTGATGTCTTGCAACCTTGCATTGGAGGTGACTGCCAGTTTCATCGATGGGGTCAACGTTCCGGGGGTCACAAGGGCGCGGTCGAGACTGCTGCCAAGTTTCGTGGAAATTTATTCCGGTAGGCTTGTGTGCACAACACGGTATTGTCTTGTGCTAAAGGCAAAGAGCAGACTACTCGATCTAATAGAGATGGACGTACGATACTCTCATAGATCAAATTAGCCAGTTACATCAAGATCCTGTACGGCTGTGTGCGGGAGCGTAAAATAGTGCCGTGAATGTCACAGACGCAGTTACTGGGTCCGCGACTCTTGCGATCCCTTCTGCGCGCTGTGCACGACAGAGAAGCCGTCCGCCAAGAACGGCAGCGGGGCGTCGAGTGCACGGGCGCTCCGACCCCGCAGCTACGTTTCACTGACATGTACACTGTTTCTAGTCGGACAATGAGGACCCCTCTGAAACACCCCGCCGCGTTCGGGTCTGGCCACCGCAATGATCGCACTCCGGGAGTCTGTGTGGGACACTCTCGGGCATTTGAAACAGAATACCTGTGCCATCCCAAAACTCCGATACGACGTGCGTGACTTAAACGCGACCCTCCGACAATCGAGAGAAGATAACACCCCCACCCCCCCCCAAGACACCGAGCGCGGAATTGCGTCACGGCGCCAAGCCTTTTCTGTACGACACACGTTCCTACCACTCCCCGAAAACAGATCTCTACAAAAC
Source organism: Phlebiopsis flavidoalba (assembly GCA_035772785.1). Lineage (NCBI taxonomy): Eukaryota > Fungi > Basidiomycota > Agaricomycetes > Polyporales > Phanerochaetaceae > Phlebiopsis > Phlebiopsis flavidoalba. The sequence continues at coordinate 128,225 of JAOCPU010000058.1, forward strand.
TAATTTCAATTTTACCCTTAGCTGGCTGCAAAGATGTCCGAAGACACGGCGTACCGTTCGCATCGAGCCGAACAGCTACATAATAAACATTTTTTTGTTCGCAGTCCAAGACGTGCCAGGTTAGAACCCTGCGTTGTCACACGTCGCGCTGAGAATCTCACGTCGCCCCGTGTACAGACCTCCCAAGTCGTCATCATGTCGGCGTCGAGGGAAAAACCGCAGCGGTCTACGACAGAGTCGAAACCACATCTGGATGCCGTTCCGCAATGGTGCATGGCCGCTGAGCAGGATAACGCATGCGGCACGCGCTCTGTATAGCCCCGCTTCATCTCTAATGCCCGTGTTGTTACAGGCTAGACAGCAAAAAGCCGGTATTAACGTGGTAACCTCGTGGAAGACGGGCCAGGTCAGCTCGTCTCTTGAGCCTCGCCATCGCATAGCCTCCGCTCATCACCTTGATTTCTGTGTTTTAGATTCAGTGGATGCGGCACTCCGGCTTCGGGCGGGGGTACCGCCTTTTCTTTTTTTCTAGGGACCTGACCAGGGTCCCGGTACTAGTATAGCATGGAGGAGATGGCGGCCATGTCAGTCGATCCTCTCTAGATAGAGTTGCAGGGCGCCGCTCCCTGGGAACATGCGTATATCCCGAAATCGGGCGCAGGAATGGGCCGCCGCGTAGAAGGACACATGTCGACAACCACACCGTGTTGAGTAGCATAATATTGGGTCAATTGTACATTATAGTTGTATGTTCTACTCCTTAATGTGGAGCATGTATGAGTGGCGTAAATGTCTAATGGTGTCAACATCCTTCCTCTCCGTCCTCAAAAAACGCGGGCTGCAGTAACTGTGACAAAAACGATCGAGCAAGCTCCGTCCCCAGACAATTCCACTCCCACGCATCCCACACGCGATGCCACATATTCCTGACAAAAGAATTTAAACCAAACCGCCATCGCAATCGATAGAAGGCGTTTCGCAAAGACACCGCTATGATGAACAAGCTGTCGTGCAGACAATCCCGAGCCATACACGACATAATCCCTCGAGGTGAACAGAGCCAGACAAAACACCGTCGGGGAGAAAACCGGTGCAACGGATACCGCTACTTACGACAAGCAAGCTCCGTTCCCCACACCATTACAAACTGCACGCGACCCAGACGATTTTCAAACGCACGCGGCGGCGACACATCCCGACAATTCCACACAGCACGCACGGACGACATCCAGTGCAGACAATTCAAAAACACACAGCACACCGACATGTTTCCCAGAAAGAAATCAAACAAATCGCCGCTTATTTCGCACATGACGTCCCGCGAACCCAGACCCTGCACAGCCCAGCGCGCTCAACGCGAGGATCCGCCCAGGCCACAACTACGCGCCGGCTCCAAGACAGACCGGCTTCAGATCACGATTCCGCTGCGAAGGCTCCCCTGCAGACGCGCTCAGACGCGCCGCGCGTGATAGGGTTGGCTCTTCTGTGCAGGCTCCCCCCCCCCCCCCCCCCCCCTATGCTCTTGTCGTGAGGTTGCACGGGCGCGCGCGCGAGGGGTCCGCTGCCGCTGCTGTGCCGTGGGAGCGCGAAGTAGGGCGGGTTGGGAGCGTGTTGGATGACGCTGGGGCGCAGCAGACTGAGCAAGGTCTGCGCGAGGCCTCTCCCCCACTGCGATTTCTGGACATGAGGGTGGGATCCACGTGTGTTGTGGTGGTTGTTGCAGAACGCCGATGACACAATTCCACGCACCTTGAACCAGTCCACGTCATGCTTGACGTGCACCAGAATCCGCATCTTCTAGAAGAGCTTGTGAGTATTTTGGCCTTTTCTCTGCCCCAGCCCCGATGAATGCAAGCGTCACGACCCCAACCCCTAAATTCACAACATACCGGCTTGGTCCCCGCCATTTTTTCTTTCCTCCTTTCTGCCGGGGTCAGAAACTCCTTCGCAAGCGTTGGCGATTGCTTCAAGCCTCTAAGCTATCTAAGTAGTGGAGCAAACGCTGGCTAGTGAGCAGCCTTCGCGAGCATTCGACAGCTTCACCACCACGGGATGATGCACTGTGCCAAGGCAAGCCGCACCGCGAGGCCGACACGAGAGCGTGTAGCCAGGCGCACTGCAACTGCCGGAAAACACCTATCACCAATCGTCAAAGCGGGCGGGCACGCACAGTGGCACTGGGAGTAATGACGAGTCCATTAGAAACACACCGCGCTCGAGACTGTAGAGCTACGAACGCCAGGTCCGGAGGCCGCCCCGCGTGCGGCGGGTACGTGCGTGCCGAGACGACTCAACAAGCGCCGCACGAACCCACGCTTGCGCATCGGAACTGGACACGTGTTGCGGCCTACAGAATTGCGCGTACGCTGCTGGGCCCTGGGGCGTGGCGCGCAGCGTGAGCGGAGCCGAGCGTCGGCCTGTCGCGGTTTTTCTCGGGTGCTTGCAGTGCCGTACGTGAGTGGTAGATGAAGTTGCGAAAAGATTGGAAGGTGGATGGCCACGGTTGCTGTGGGGCGGCGCTTAGCGTGAGATGCGGGACAACCAAAAATGTTGCGCGCGGGGGGTGGGGTTGATTTGGCGCAAGGGGCCTCAGTGGCCGGGCGGCGCTGGGGCGATTCTCTACTGCTGCAGGGCGCTGCAGCGCGGTCTCAGGGTCAAAGGACGATGCTTGTGCCCCTGGAGGCGGGTGACTGCATTATATTGCGGGCGCGCCGGCGTCGCAATTGCGGGCACATGTGAGTGTGCTTTTGTGACGAGGCGTCGGGGGCATTTAGCGTCACGCGGTGGCAGCCCAGCGACAAGCAGCACCAACCCTTAAGGCTCAAACGTATGCTAGGCCGCATGAGCTAAGCGTCGCGCGAGTTGAGAGCGCGGATGCGCGGCGCCTGCCTGCGTGTTGGGATTTTGGCAATCAGCAAGCAACTCAGCTTGCGACGTGTGGGCGGGGGTATAAAAGGACATATGCCTCCGTGCATGGCGGGTGTGTTTCCCCTCCGGACGCGTGGGCCCTCACCATCAGCCTCATATCGCGCGCGGGCGTCTGTTCTAAATTTCCTCATCGCGGTTGCCCATTCGGTGCAAGCACAACGCCTGCCTGCGGTCTTTCCCTCCTCGTTTATCTTACGCCCGTCTCTAATTTCCTGCCCGCTCCTCTCGCCCCTGCCCCAGCCAGTCGATTGTGCCCCCCATCGTCCTCCCGCCATCTGGGGCGAACGTTAGGCCGGCCGCGACTGGGAGCTCCTCCGCCCATCGACTGGCGCGCACCAACACGTGCCGCGACGCGTCCCCTCCTTGGCGCGCCGTCCGACGCGAGTACAACGCCGCTCTTTACCCACCGCCCGCAAGGCCCATATAACGAACCCACCGCGCCGCCCACGGACGGACGACGCCGCCGACGTTCCTGAGCACGAGGCCTTCGTCTCTCTACCCCGCTATTTGTTCGCGCTCCCTGATGGTCGTGTCGGTGCGTCGCATCCTCTGGCTGTCCGATGACACGGGTCCTTTGACGATGGTCACGCAGGTCTTCAGACGCGCCAGCGCCTCCCGATAGCGTTCCGTCCTCGCCGCGATCGGCCTACTGCGTCCGAAAGTGCCGTTTCCTCCCCGCCTGTTCCCACAAACCATACTCATCTTGCATGCAGGTTGCCAGACAGCACGATGTTCGCCATCCGCGCCCGATCTGGCCCCGCGCCGCGCGCACGAGCGCCGCTCGTTTGTGGGTCGTCTCTCGGGACCCACGTCAGAGGTGCAGCGAGTCTATCTCCGATACATCCGGCAACTACAGCCCCGGGACGAAGGCGCCTACTCGCCGTGATCGCGGGCGACATCACCACCAGGCACGCGCCCGTCCCGTGGGGGCACGCGCCGGAGCAACCATGTTCGACTCTACTGCTTTCGCCGTGCTCCGAGTCAAGTACGTTGGTCTCGGGGCACGCGCACGCCCCCCCGGTTTCTCGGAACGCAGGAAGAGCTTCGAGGGCCTTGCGCAGGCCGCTTATAATTAACGACTGCAACCGACGCTGACGATGGCCCTCCGCAGGCTCCGCTACCGAACGTCGCTCCTGCTCTCAGCACCCGCAAAAAAGATCGCGCGCATACAGAAGCCCGCGCTGACACCAGAGCGAAACCTCGAGCCGCACGGCAAGCGCTGCAGCAAGTCCGCGGTGTCGTGGTACGTGCCTTCGTCTATCCCGTCGCGCGTGCGTGCGCCTCACGCGAACGCGCAGGAACCCGCCCCGCTCGCCGACGAGCAGCACCACAAGCAGCGGCCCCGCGACCGCCGCGTGTCACGACGCCCACTCCACCATGCCCGTGTCGCACCTATCTGCTTTTCACAGCTCTCGTCGACCCGACCTCCACGCCACAGCTATCTGCTACCTGCCGGGTGAGCCGTGCGACTGGATGTAAGTTGACACAGAAGACCCCTGCGCGTCTCCGTGAACCAGTAAAGAAGGCGCCGCACCGACGCGCCGCATAGGGCCGCGTTCTCGCTCTGCCGTCGTTAGGCTGGAACTAGCTAGAGACGCAATAACGACGAGCGCGATGCACACAAGTCCGCCCAAGGTGTGAGGCGTAACAATCGTTTGCCGTGAGATGCAATTCAATTTTGGCTCTTTGGTATTCTTCCCGTGTGTGGGGTGCCCCCCGGCGTGGACAGCTGCGGCCGTGGTTGCCTGCCTAGTGCGGTGCATCCCGCCGCGAACTCCCGGGCCGCGCTATCACGGCCCGACTTTTTTCTCTCTCTTTTTCACGACGGCGCTGACTTCCGCTCTCAGCAGCAACCCCGATCGGCCTTGCCCGCCCGGCGCGTGCATTTGCGAATTTCCGAGCGTGCAATTTTTTTTGGGGTGTACCGCAGTGAGGTGGGGTCGCCGCCGGCGCCCTTTTCTAGACGCAGCCTGCCTGCGCCGCGGCGGCGAGAGCTCGTCGTGTCTAGTTCCATTGTCCCCCGCGACGTTCTCCTAGACCGCAGCGGGGGGCCATGCGCTCGCTCGCTCGTTTCTTGCTTAAGCTTTCGCACCAGCCTACGACCCATCCCTTCGCTGTTGTACATACTCCTTTTTTCTGACGCACGACGGTAGACGCAAAGCATGGCGTGGCATCACAGCTGCGGCCACCCGAATCCCTCAGCTACCTAACGCCCACGCCCCACACCCACGCACACACCACGAACTACTCCCCGCCGCAGGCGCCGCACCTCGCCCCCGGCGGTGCATGCCTTCACCAACAACAACCTCAACAGACTAAGATGCCTGCGAGCAGCACCATGCCACCAGCAGCGCGAGCAGTCGAGTTTCGTACGTCGTCCCAGCGCATTCCGCTCTAGGGAGCAGCGCAATCCGCCGCGGGCCCTTCGACCTCACGTGCTGCCCCGGCTCCGCGCAGCGGCTCGCCGCTAGCGCGGCTCCGGCGCACCCCGCCGCGCGTTCGCCGCCGTGTGGTCGCACATGCCACGCTCTCGCAGCCGCTGCCGCACATACCAGCAGGGGTGAGCTCTCGCAGGGACAGGGGCTGCCAGCTGCCGCTAAAACACGCACGCGCCAACCTACCCGCTGCTCACCTCCCTCTGTTTTTCTTTGGGCACCGCTGTAGCGTGCGTGGCGGGCGGACACGCGTGCGCAACGTCTCGCTCGGGCCGAGGGCCCCGGCGGGCTTCCCGTGCCCGTGTGAGGTGTTACTAGGGCCCCGACGTAAACGATGCCCGCTTGGCCACGAGGCGCGGGTCACAGATCCGGCCGGGAGTGGGATGCCGGTTATCCATGTGCGTGGTTGCTGAGTTTTTTGATTGGAAGGGGAGGGGTGCGGTGGAAAGTTGTAATGGTGGATTGATTCTCGTTACCGCGTTAGTGGTTGAAATAGCGGGTGGAACAAGTTCGCGGCGGCGAGATAGTCAGGCCCGGGGGGATCTGGTCTGTGTAGCAGAAGTGGTCATTATTTGTGAATCTTGGTAGAGAGGCGGATATGTCTGCCAGACCGTGCTTTCGCCGCTTTGTTGTCCGCACTCTCTAGAGGTCTGCTGTCATATTATGTCTCTGTGCTGATTGGCATGATTTCAGGACCGCGGATGGTCGAACAGTGGCGACTCGATCTCCCAGCTCGTCCGAAGCTAGAACGCTATCGCCCTCCTCACAAACCTCCTCAAAACCATACGCGAAAGCTGTTCCCCGCGCTACGTCAATTCGCGCCTGCGCCCTCCACCCAGAGCGCCCTTCTCCGTCCCCCTTCGGGTCACGGCACCCACCGCCCCGCCCGCCTGCCCGTACCGTCTCTGCATGCGCGCTCGTCATAGCCCGTAGCCATCCAGCGCCGGTCCATTCCACACTTCCACACTGCCTTCCCTCGTCGCACCAGCACACGCATGGCTGTACTCTACAACCATCATAGACCGATCTACCCGACAAGTGCCCCCACAGGCATGCGCGCCGCGTGTCGTGCGGCTCGGCTCTCTGTGACGCGCCGGTGACGCCCGTCGCCGGCGCGTGTCCGTGCGCCCGCCGTGTCACTGTTGAAGCCAGTGCCGGCGTATCGTCGGGGAGGCGCTCATGAGGCAGCCCTGCGTAGACTGCGTCCTTCGGGGCGTGCTCAGCGTTTGACGAGTTTCGGGATTCTGCTGTGCCTACTCGTCTTCGCTACTTTCTGGCGCTCTCCTCGCGCTCGTCCGCCGGTGTTCCGCGCGGCCATCGTCGGTGTGAGTTATGGTGGAGCTGGTTCATGGTGTGTGTATGGGGAGGTATGAGTTAGGGATGAGGGAGGACGGGCCGCGGCAGAGTCGAGGAGGGAGGCTGCGGGTTTCCTCAGTACACAGGCCGGGGGGCCGACTAGCGCAGCGGTGCAAGTGCGGAAGCTGTCTCGCTTCGCGTGCGGCGCGAGGAGAGTATTTGGAGTTTTGGACGGCGACGAGAGCCGACGCTGCGTGTGCACGTATGCGCCGATTCATTGGCGGAGATGGCGGAGCTCGATGAGGCAAGGGGTTGGGCTGGGGCTCCACGAGCGGTGTGTAGGAGGCTGGCTACTTCAAAAAAATCTAGCCTAATAGTGAGCTCTTTGTTTCTCTTCGTTTGGCAGATTCTGACAATCGCTAGTGTCCCTAGGGGCGGCTACTGAAAACCTATCCTAAGTGCTATTTAAGGTCCGAGACCCACATCGATTAAAAATACCCCACCCACGACGCGCCCCTCGGAATATATTAATAATTTACATCTATATATACGAGCATGTGCGCCCCTATCGGCGATCGTTGGTGCTATCTATATGCGCGTTTGGCTGCTGTGTGTCTCGTGCTTCGGGGTCTCGGGATCTTATGGCGTTCGCGTTTGCGTTCGGCTTGTTATGCCGGATATGGCGCACGGAGGTAGGAGTTATGCACAGGAGTCTGTAGGTAGGAGTCAACGAGGAGGAGGCAGGAGGTGAGGAGGAGGTAGGGGGTTAGGGAGCGAGTGGGAGGAGAGATGGTGTTACATGAGAGGAGCGGTGAGAGAGGAACTGTTTTTTTGCAATCTATAAAGTATTAGCGTATTAATCGCGTGGTTGTTTGTATGCTACATCGCGTAGTGTTCCCGCTGTCTGCTGCAGGCCGTATTCGCTTGGATGTGTCCCTTTTAGGGATGCGATGGATTTGCGTGTAATCTTGTGCGGTAGGTGATGTGGCGGTGACGATGTGGCGTTGTACGCGAGGGTGTCTCGCAACGTGGTGCGCGGAACACGACTGTACTGCTCCACGCGCTCTCTGTGGCGTACGATCCATGTGCACGGCCACAGAGGGCGTTCGGCCGTGTCCCTTAGTCATCGCGGGTTCGCAAGAATTCCACTATTTTGTTGTGAGAGCAAGGGAATATACACTTTTTGACCTATGCTAGTACGAATGAGTGCGGGGTGAATGTGTTGTTCGTACGTACGCGTGTGCGCATAACTGTCTTAAGACAGTCCGTTTGTGTCTTGAGGAGTGGGGTGAATTTGGTGTACCCAGGTCTACCTCGTCCTGCGCGTGTGGCCGTGGCCGGAAAGGTGGCGCGTGAAGGGACAGGTGTGTACGGCCTTGAGGTGGTCCCCCGCTGTTACAACGGCTTACTTATGTGCCAGTGGTAGAGACTGTATCGGCGTGATGTTGTTCTGTGTAAATATACATTGGCTTTGCTCGAAGGACGTGGTACAGACACAGAGTAGTAAGAAGGGTGTGGAGGCAGATGGCGGGTCTTTACTGGAAAGGTTGTGGCGTCCGTAGCTCTTGTGGCTCGTGTGAGCAAGCGTAGGCTACTGGCGTGCAGCCTGGGAGGGTCGGTGAAAGGATGGGGAGGGGGGGAGGGGGGGGGGGCCACTCGACAAGGTGACCAAGTTTGGTGCGCTTGAACGATTAGGGTTCGGGACTAATCACTGTTCCCTCCGCAGCGTGATTTGTAAAAAGCGTCCGGGTGGAGGCTGAAATGTTGGTTTGGCGAGGAAGGGTAAAAAAAAACAGCAGTGGCCTTTGGTGAAAACGACGGCTTCATCCACTTTCACATATCAGGTCGTATTATAAGTGTACGCGGCAAGAAGTCAAAAGGGACCTGTACCCCGACAAGCAGAGACGCGAACAAGCTACGGCCACCCGCAGAGCCTTTCAGCGAGGCGCAATTCCATCCCTATCATTTACCTGGTACAGAGGTCCCTACTTGCCAGTGGTCTAGCGAACACGTGCTAAGGTCAAAATGAGCGTGGGATAGTAAGTGTGGTGGGCGGCTCACCTGGACAGCACTGCAACGTTTGGCGTATACGTCATCGACACGCGCCGTTCGATGCGGATATTCGAGTTTGCCCCTGAATACAATCGCTGAGTTAGACTTGAAGACGGACAGCTCGTCGTTCTTGGACGCATTGCGCGGCAAGCCTGCATAAGTCCTGAATATCAACTTCATGGCTATAGACGACTCAAATGTCGAATATATACTTACCGAAAAATGCCCGAAAAGCCAGATACGAGTTTGGTATCTGAAGCCAGCGATTTTTTCCTTGTCGGAGCGCGCCCTCCGCATGCGTCTCCACAGGCCCTCCCCTCGACCATAGTCCTGCATTTCACTACATATATTCCGAGTAGCCTGCGCAGATACGTAAGATAGTCAAGCCACAGTCCCGCAGAACAATCCATAAGAGACAAGAACGTACGAATGTGCACACACAATTTGGCTGTTAGAACTCCTCTGTGAGGTCGTCACCGTCCGAGTCCAAAATACCCCGCCAAGTTTCTTGAGATTAGCCAAAGATCTCTTCGGTGAGGTCGTGCTGACGTCGTTCTTTGTTAGATCGAGTTTGTCTGGCAGAGGTTTTAGTATGGAACTGGCCAAAGTCGCGAGCCTCCTCAAACTTCGCCTGTATGGGCCTCTACAAGCTTGGATGCAGTCTCGAAAGCACCTTTGCGCCCCGCACATTGACACCATCCACGAAGCTGGATGCGAATTTGCAGCGGCAAGCTGCACAAACTTGAGAACCCATGTCTGTTACGGTACTTTCTTTTTCCATTCGGGCCTCTTCGTTGTCTTCTCCTCCTTATCCTTCGAGTCACCTTCATCAATCGCTTGAGCGAGGGCGAGAGTGGCGGCAAAATGCGGCATAACTGGGGTATGTTTCGCGTAGTGGGTTAGAGGCAGGAGAGAGTAGTTAGTGGGGGAGTAAGACGAAGGATGGACAGGTTCAACGGGTGCGGCGAGTGCGGACGGCGGCGCTCGTTGGGCAATGGGTGCGTCCCAGTACCAGATATAACATTGCCAACAAGGGCGCAGCACATAAGAGATCTGGGTTCCCAATGCTCTATACGCAGTAAGAGCCTGTTTCCCTCTCTCCTTCAGCACTTTCAGAGGGCAAGGTGGGCGAGGACTTGAAAAACGTGGCAGACAATTCCGACCACTTAGCACCCGGAACGGTGACCACACCGTAGGAAAGTGGTCACCACCTCCAATGCAAGGTGCAAGACATTTAAGAGCCTTATCTATACGGTCAGTCCTTTCCGGTCCGGCAGTTGGGCTTAACTTGGTCCAGCCGCCTCCGACGGGTGGCGTAGGCATGTTCAACTTCGACGAGAAACGCGGCATGTCCACCAAATGGTTGTGTGTGCCGTCCGAGTTGGCGAGGACAAAGGGTGTGCGATGAAAGAGCTAAAAGGAAATGCGTATGTGAAAGCCTGTACGCTCGTCTTTGCGGGCTATGCTCAATTGGTTACGCCCTGGGTGCGACAATGCCGGACGACGATTATCGCCTACAGCGTTCCCTAGTGTACAGGCTACTGTCATTACAAAGCTTCGTTATCATTTTATACAACAACAAAGCTATGAGACTCACGTGCCCGGGAAGCCGCTGCTCTTCTGCATCGCCCTTGATGACTTGAGCTCGTATAAGTCAGAGAGATGTCGTGTATCTAGTTCATGTAGACAGATGAGCCAGAGGTGCCAATCGTTCAGGCTTGCGCGACGGTGTCGTCGGACGAACGTGGCTTGCACATGGCGACTCGATGGGGCCAAGTCACGGTCAGATTGCACATCGTGGTAGCGAGCAGGCAGCGCGGCGAGCGCTCGCCCGCCCAGTCCGTTCCAGCGATTGTGCATGGATATGGGTCAGCGGCATTTCGACGGGGTCGCATAGGGATGTTCAACACTTCGACGAGAAACGCGGCATGATGTCCACCAAAGGGTTGTGGTACGCCTGTCCGACTTGGCGAGGACATAAAAGGGCGGGCAATGGCGAAATCTAAAGGAAAAAGAATGCGTATGCGGAATCCTGATACGCTCGTTCTTGGCGGGCTATTGCTTCGTCTGATTACGCCCTGGGGGCCTAGAGTCTCATATGCGACTAGGGTCGACGGATCGATGTTCATCGCCTACGGCGTTCGCTATTAGTGTACATGCTACTGCCATTAATAAGCTTTTGTTTATCATTTTCGTTACAACGATAAAACTATGTTACTCACGCATTTGCCTGAGAAGCTGATGCTCTTCTGCATCGACCTCTAAGCGTGGACTCGATGACTTGAACTCGCATAACCCAGAGAACAGGCAAAGATCGGTAGGTGGTCGTGTATCTAGCTCATGTTAGACAGATGAGCTAGGGGTACCAATTGTTCAGGCTTGCGCGGGTCGTCGTCTGGAGACGAACGTGGCTTGCACATAGCAACTCGATGGGGCAAAGTGGACCCCACGGTCAGATTGTAACATCGTGGTAGCGGGCAGGCAGCGCGGCGAGCGTCGCCCTCTTGGCGTCGACGCTCCCAGAGCCGGCTACGTCAGCATTGTGACGAGCTTCTTTAATCGCTCGCGTGCCGACGTTTTCCGTGCCCGCCTTTCTATTCTTCCACCCTCTTTCACCTCGGTGCATATGAGGAGTGCATATGGTACATCCCAAGTTTCTGGTGTCAACTCCTTGCGTGCTGCTTGCTCCGTTCTCGAACGCTCCATTATCCGGCTTGGTCATCGAACGCGGTATAACCATTGGCGTGACGCAACACTTTGTCAGCTCGAGGTTCGAGTGTCATCGCCGAGGACATCGTGGCGATGTTGTCGCTCGTCAACATTTAACGTTTGAACGTGGTCCGGGATCTTGGAGGGGAATCATTTCCCCAGGCGAATTGAGTGAGTTTCCTGGCTCATTGGGGCGTGTGCTCAGCGTACGGTCTCGTTTGCTCCGTGCAGAGCAGCCCTGCAAACGCGAGCTTGGGCAAGCTTGCCTTCGACAAGCTCGAGCCTAGCGGTTTCTCCTCGTTCGGGTGTCCGGCTCTTCGTCTGGATCCTCTGGGTTTGCCGGCTTTGGCGAGTCGGAGGAGAAGGCGGGCGCGGAGAAGAGACAAAAAACAACAACCCTAAAAAACAAAAAAAACCAAAACACCAACAAAAAAACCCAAAAACAAAAAAGCGAACAAAGAGGTACGGTACCGCGCCCAGGACAGTGTGGCGTGTAAGCAGCGGCAGGTGGCAAGGCGTTTGCGCCGCCCGCGCCCAGGAGAGCGCCAGAGGTCACGATGGGTGCGCAAGCCGTATGTTGAGGCCGTATGCGTTGATTCACTGGCATGCGGACATGGTGGAGGTCGGCCGAACTCGCGACGGGTGCTTAGACGCGAGCGTCGTTGCAAAAACTATCAATAGCGAGTTGCTCTTTGCTCTGCAACGATGGGAGGGGTCGTTGACGCGAACCAGTGCCCTCGCGGTACGAAACCCCTATTTAGCTATTTATAGGTCCGGACTCCACACACTCAAAAGACCCACTCACGGGTCCGCGCCCTCACCCGGAATATACTTATTTTCATCTATTATACATGCGCCCGTGGGTCTTAGTGCGAATATATATGCCTCACTCTCGATCTATGCATTCTGTTTGTTGTCTTGTTGTGCTGGTGGCGCAGAGGAGGAGGAGGAGAGGGAAGAAAGAGACACACTTTTGTGATCTATATAGTACAATTAACGCGTGAGGAACGTTTGTTTGTGCGTACGTACGCGTGTGCCGCTGCTTTTGTTGTAGGGGTCGGTTGTGTCTTTTAGAAAATGAGATGGATTTATGTAATCATGTGGAATGTGTGTGGTGTGGTATGTGTGTTTTGTGCGATATGTGGGTGGGACGGGAGGGAGTTTGCGGCTTGCTTGACGTGTTTTTCACTGTGCGTACGATGCTCGTGGAGGACGCACAGTCAGCTTCGCCGTGTACCGCAGTGTCTTCGCGTGTACGAGAATCGTATTTTTGCTGTTCCCACGGTTCGAACCCCACATGAATAAATACCGGGAAGACCTGGGCACGAAGTTAGTCGTTGTGCCCGAGCTCCAGGTGGCCGAGTGGAGGAGAAAGAGAGATACAACTGTTTAATCTATGTCGTACGATGAGTGAGGTTTGAATATTAATTTGGTTAAGTAGTGCATGCGCGTGCCACGTCATTTGTCGTTGAAAGGCTCGTTTGTGTCTCTGAGGAATGGGGTGAATTTGGTGCACCAGGTCTACCTGTGCGCGCGTGGCGGGGCAGAAAGGTGGCGCGTGAAGGGACATGGTGGGACGGCCTTAAGCTTATGCGCCGTGGAGGAGACTAGTCATGACTTTTTTCTGGGTAAAGATACATTGACGTAATCGAGCGCGTGTTACAGACACATGAGTAGTAAGAAGGGTGTGGAGGCAGATGAGGGTCTCTACTGGAACGTTGGGGCGACCGTAGTTTATGTGGCTTGTGCAGACGAGCGTAGCTACTGCGTGCAGTCTGGGAGGAACGGGTTGAAAGGATGGGGAGGGGGCACTCGACAAGGTAACCAAGCTTGTCGGCGCCTGAACGATTAGGGTTCGGAGCTAATCGCGTTTCTATCCCTAAGGAAGGGGAGGGGGTTTTCTATCCCTCAGGGGAGGAAGGAGATTATGGAGGCTTATGTTTATGTTGACTGTCGTCAAAAACAAAACAAAACCATCGCCTTTCGTGAAACGGCCTCATCCTGTCAATTATAATGCCGTGTTAGTATCGCAGAAGCGAGGGCTGTGCCCGGCCAGCAGGCAAACAAACACGCACCCGCGGAGCGTTCAACGGACGCATCCATACCTATCATTTCCTGGTACACCCTTATTTGTGTGGTCTGGGAAAATACGTGCTCAGCCTAAGAGTGTGGGTGATAGTAGGATGTACGGCCTTCACCTTGGGCAGTTCGTGTGCCGACGTATACATCATCGACACGCCGTTCGATGCGGATTATTTGATTGCTGAAGACAAGCGCTGAGTTGCTGGGGAAGGGGGGGGGGCGGGGGACGAACGGCTCGCCGTTCTTGGATGGACGCATTGTGCGGCAAAGCTGCTCATGAGCACTGGCATCAACTTCATGGGCGCTAGACGGACTAAGATGTCGAATATCACTTACCGAAAAAACGCTCGGAAGCCAGATACGAGGGTCGTCTCTGAATTCAGCAATTTTTCTCTTGTCGGAGCTCGCGCTCAGTATGCGTCTGAACGCCTTCTTTCGACCATGGCCTGCATTTTCAAAGGCATATATCATTCCCGAGCAGCCTGCGCAGGTACGTAAGATAGTCAACCACACCCCGCAGAACGATCGATAGAGACAAGAGCGTACGAATGCAACACAACACGATCTGGCTGTAGAACTCTTCTGTGAGGTCGTCACCGTCCGAGTCTATATAGCCGTCAAGTATTTTGAGGTAGCCAAAGATATCTTCGGTGAGATTATTGACGTCGTCTTCGTTAGACCGACTCGTTGTCTGATAGAGGTTTCAGTATGGAACCAACCAAGGTCATGAGACTCTTCGAACTCGCCTGTATGGCCTCCACATGTTTGGACGCAGTCTCGAAAGCACCTTTGATCCCCGGCACATTGACACATCCACGAAGCTGGATGTGATTTGCAGCGCAAGATGCAAAAACTTGAGGACCATGTCTGTGCGACTTTCTCTCCTATTCGGGCTCTTCGTTGTCTTCTCCTCCTTGTCCTTCGAGTTCCTATTCACCGACCCCTTGGCGAGGCGAGAGTGTGCGGCAGAATACGGTATAGCTCGGGGTATGTTTTTCACGTATGGACTAGAGATGAGAGAGCGGGATGGGTGGGAGAGCGAGATGAAAGACAGCCTACGAGTGCGTTGAGCGCGTGCGGCGGTGCTTACTAGGAAGCACGAGCGTCCCAGTGCCAAATAACACTGACCACAAGGCCAGCACACGAAAAGACCTCGATTTCGCGTGCTCTGTACGAGTAAACAGCCCATATGTGCTTCTCGTTCCGCCTTGTGTAAAGACAAGGGGACGAGACGGAAAACGTGTCAGCGGTTTTCGACCACTTGGCATCCGGAAACGCTGGCCCCGTCGAGTGAATTGGCAGGCGCGCGCGAGGTGTAACGTGTCGAAAGACATGCCTAGATGTCTCATTGTTTGCCGGCGGGTGTGCTCGAGTTGAGCCGCCCGCCTTTTCTACGGAGCGGCGCAGGTATGTTTTGATCTCGGCGAGAAACGCAATATGACGGGGGATAATTAATGTCGTTGAGCTCGCCCGAAGGCACAAAGTAGAGCGTCTGGCGGAAGAACCATACGTAAACGGAAACCGAGTTTGACAGCCACGTTGCGTCTAGACGCAGAGTGTCTGTACACAACGACGGCGGTACAACGACTGCCGCCTACGGCGCTCTTAGCGTACATATTGCGACTGTCACAAAGCATCATTATGGTTTTATCAAACAATGAACCTGCGAGACTCACGTATTCGGGCCCAGTGAGTCTACGCTCGTCGGCGTCGGCGCACCCCACAGGGCGGGGACAGTGTCTCTAGAAAGAAGAATGAAGTACTGGGTAAGTGGGTAAGTGGAGTCGTTCAGAACGTCAGTCGAATAAGCTTTTGCGACTTTGTTTTGGAGTGCCCGCGGGGATCGAATCAGCCACGTAGCAGTGTCAGTATATGGTGGCGGTGGCGGGCAGGTTGGAGAGCGCCGCCAGGCTCGTGGCGTCGATGTCCGATGATTGCTTACGTCAGCAGTCGTGACCTCGTTTTATCGCGCGCGTTTTCTCTGGAGATGTCGCCGTTTTCTTACATCTCCCTTCGCAGACGTAGGTGATACCCAACTTCGATTGTCCAACAACAACTTGTGTACTGCTTCTTGCATCGCGCTCAAATTTCTCTCTTGCACTTCCATCAAGTATCAGGCTTGATCATCGAATCCGGCATGAATCGTCAGCTCGAGGCTCGGTGCCTTCGCCGAGAACATCATCGTGGCAATCTTCTCGCGGTCGCGAACCATTCAAAATTTCCGGCGTTGAACCGTGATCCCGGATTCTGGGACAGGGGATAATTGAAGACAGCCCCTAGCGAACTGGCTTCGTTGGCATGCCAGTGACCCCGGATGTCCGTTTCTATACTTGAAACCTCTTGGGTCAGCTATTTGGGTCTTGTGGTATGAGCTCAGCGTGGCCAGTCTCCAATGTTACGGTCTCGAGGAACGCGATGATAACTCGTGTGTATGATCACTGACCTGGTAATTTGTAGAATTGCTCGAGTATTTACGCTCACATCTGGCTTTCGACGGGCCAGACCGTCCAGGCGTGTTTCTCCTTGCTGTGGTCTGATGGCAGGGTGGTAAAGGATGTACTAGAGCCGGATGCAAATAGGCTGTGTATGGTGAGTGGCATATCGAGAGGAGACATTTCTATGACCAAGGGTGCTCCAGAGACTTACTACCACCACCTGCGCCACCAGCGCGCGCCAGGGCCGCGCCCGCTAGTGCGCCCACAGCACCGTGCCTCACCCGCACCTTTCATCTGTCGCCTTTCATCTCCCACTGCGCACGCACCGACCGACGCGACCGCGACCAGCGCCTCCCCTCCGGCCGCACATCAATTTGTGGCGCACACGTGCATTGGTGGGCGAGCCGTGCGGGGCCCCGTCCCGCGCGCCGTCCCGCTACGGCCCCCCACCGCGCGTAGCCTCATGCGGCGCGCTTTTTCATGCCGTCATACCCTCCCGCCTGCCCTCCCAGCCTCTCTCCGCACGGTTGGGTGCGCGCGTGCGCTCCTCGGCGTGTGCGGCTCCTGGCACAGCGCACAGTAGGCTTCGAAGATGCCGGAAGGCGCTCACAGATGGGTCTAAGGTGCGAAGTTGTGGACTTGGGCGGGTGCGGAGCCGGCCTGGGAAGTGTTTGGCTTTTGGCGTCTGCCTCGTGTTGAACGGAAATGCCAGAACGCGGTCGTAGATGGCTACAAGACTTGCAAATTCTTCTGGACGTGCTGATTCTGGTGCACGTCAAGCTTTCCAGCATGACGTGGACTGGTTCAATTGTGCGTGATTGACTCTGACCACGCCACACGTGGATCCCACCCTCTCCAGATCGCCATGGGGGAGCGGCTCCGCAGACCTTGTGTCCGTTCGTCCGCGCACGCGCCCGGCATCCAAAACTCTCCAACCGCCCGACTCCGCGCTCCTCAGCCCAGCAACACACCAACCCCCGCGCGCCCCGCACTCACGAAGCTTGATACGAGCCAACCCTATCACGCGCGGCTTCGAAGCTCGCGCGGATCGTAGTCTGAAGCCGGTGTCTTGGAGCGGCGAGCTATGGCCTGGGCGGATCCCGCGGGGGCGCGCTGCGCTGCGTGTGTGCAGGGTCTGGGTTCGCGGACGTCATGTATGGCGGTGTCGTTGCGAAACGTTTGCTCTGAACGGTGTTTTGGCTTGGTTTTTTTCAGGAATACTTGTCGTTCGCGTGTGGGTGGACTCGCCTGGAACGGGGCTCGTTTGAAAGTTTGTCCACCCATTGGCGGAGAGAATGTGGCAGAATGTAACGTATACCTCGATATTGTGAAATGTGGAATTCAACATGCGAAAACGCCCATAGATTGTGATTCACTACTCTATGCAATACGGCTCACATGATGCGTCTGCGCGATGTTCCTGCGCCATGCACAGGGATATGAGCGGCAACGAACCGAGACCTTCCTAAAAATGCACAGAGTTCATGGTGAACTTTGATATAAAAAAAATACGCGGCATCCTGCGGAAGGCAGGATATCGCGTCCACTTATCATATGGCAAAAGAAACGTCGTTTATCTTAGCGGTGGCTATACCATGATGTAGAAATGGAAGGCTTACCGGTACCGCTTTCAGTGGCTTTTCCACGTTAATGTCGGCCGCCTGTCGTCCAGGCCTGTGACGTACAAGCGTCAGCAAGAGCAATACCTGCACATGTCCGCAACCGCGCGTCACCCTGGTCAGCGCTGGCAGTCATGCCCATCGCGCATAGATGCCAAAGCACCTTCGAGTCTACGCAGACTGCTGAGGGACTCTTGAACGCCAATTTGGATGTGGACTTGGGCATTCTGCGGACCAGAGCGTTTGTGAGGCTTGAAGCGCGGAACGCGACGGTGTGAGCTCTACCTGGACGTCCCGAACTGCTACGTGGGTGGTGCGCAATTGATGCTCAATGCGCACAGTGCGCCGCTCCTGGACGACCTTTTGCAGCCAGCCAATGTGATGGTCAGCTAAATTAGAGGCGGGAATAGCCCGTCGGAGGAGGCGTCCAGAGAATGCTTGGATCCGGACGCGAGCTTCTCGCGATACTTTGCAATATTCTTCTTGTCAGAGCTGGCGGAAAACGCGCGTAGAATCGCTTTCTTCTTCCGCGTCCGTTCCAGAGTGGCGCATAGTTCTTTGAGTGTCTTCGCGGTAACATAAGGAGTTGAGCATTATCCGCAAAGGTCGCATTCGAGATGAAAGCTTACATGTTTATCTCCCTCAGTCGTTCCCGGAATTCGTCCGTGATGTCGACACTATTCGCTCCTGCACAGTTCGTCCAGGATCCTGAGGTAATTAGCAATTTGAGTCTATGAGAGTATCGCAGTCATAGGTAATCCCTATTAGATCGAGTGGTCTGCACTTGCTTTATCAGTAAATATGGCTGGTACATAACGCACAACCATACCTGGACGATCTCCACAATCTTGGTAGCGATATCGACACCGCACCCTTGACCCCCGGCACGCTTGACCCCATCGAGAAAACTGGCCGTCACATCCACAACGCGAGGCGTTAAGACATATCGAGAGACATCTCCAAGCGTTTCGGCTTTCGCCGACGTTTTGTGCTTGAGAGGAGCCGGTCACCCTTCTACGGAGTCGCATAGGCATGTCCAGTTTTCGACAAGAAAACGCGGTATGATGTCGACGGGGAGAGTTGTGTACGCCGTGGGGACGAAGAGGGGCGGTAGAGAGCTGAAACGACACCGTGTATTGGAAAGCCGAGTTACGGTCACCTCTGCGAGCCGTGCTCATGTGGGCAGTCACGGTCCTCAGCCTAGAGTTGCCTAGAGCGTTTCATTGGTTTACGACGACGAGGCCGGACTATGACTATCGCCTACGGCGTTTCCTAGTGTACAGGCTGCGGTGCTGCTATAATGAGATTCGTCTTCATTTCGCAAAGCGATATAATCACATGCGAACTTTCACTTGTGCCCGAGACTACGCTCGTCTGCAATCGCCCTCTAAACGTGAGTCTCGGCAATTCGAACTCGGATGACCGGAGAACGGCGGGTAAGAGGAGACGTCGTGTATCTAGCTCATGTAGACAAATGAGCTGGGGGTACTAATTTTTCAAGCTTGCGCGGCTGTGTCCTTCAGACAAAATTCGGTAGGCTTGCATATATGCGACATGGTGATGGGCAGGCAAAAATGCCAGATCGCACATCGTGGTAGTGGTCAAGGTGCAGTCGCGCGAACGGAGAGCCGCCCTCGTGGCGTCGACGTTCCATGCGTCGCCCCAATGCCTCTTACGTCAAGCGTGGAGTGACGAACTGCTCTATGATCGAGCGTGCCGCCGTTTATCGCTTCCCCCGCCTACTCCCTTTGACATTATATGACCGTTATCCCAAGCTCCGATGCCCACTAAGTTACGTGCTGCGTTACTTTGCACTCAAATTTCTCTCTCACGCTTCCAGTATCCGGCTTGGTCATCGCACGCGGTATAAACCATTGGCACAACGCTTTGTCAGCTCAAGGCTCGGTGTTATCGCCGAGGACATCGTGGCGATGTTGTCCCTCGTCAACGTTTAACGTTTAGAGCGTTGGAGGCCGTGGTCCGGGATCCTGGAGGGAGATAATATCCCCAGGCGAATTGGATGAGCTTCCATTGGGGGGGCGCGTGCCCAGCGTACGGCCATACTTGCTCCCTGCAGAGCAGCCCCAGCGAACGCGAGCTCGTGGGCGAGCCTGATCTTCGACGAGTCTGGTTACAGCGGGTTCTCCCCATGGGTATGACGGGTTCCCCAGTTTGCGGGCTTCCCGGATGAGGAGATGGACTCGAGCGAAGAGGAAGTGCGCTTTCGTGGCGCCGGATGGTATGACTCGGAGTGGTGGCAGGCACGAAGGGTTTGTGCGGCGTCGCACGCGGAGGAGAACCATCCGGAGTCTCGACTGAGGACAAGAGCCGCACGCTGAGGCCATGTGTGCTGATCAATTTGGACATGACAAACCTCGAGCGGCGGCTCGCGGGGCTTGCGACGGGGGGGTGTCTAGAACCCCTTGGATCACGAATTCTTTACTCATAGTGCGCCTCTTTTTTTGTCTTCTCCATTTTGTTGTGCGCTAGAACCGGTCCCTTGTAGTATCCGTCCCGAGCACGAATCCTTGCCTATTTGTACGGTCCGGGACACACAAAAACATCCACAGAATTGCAACGTGCCAGGAAATACATATCAGCGGCAGTCTGTTTTTGCTTGGTGTGGTGTAGGTTTTGTATTCGAGGGATACGATGGACGTATGTAAGGGTAAAGCAGTCGTGACCGTGGTGTGTCCGTGTGTGTCCGTGTTGTGTGCGGTTGAGGATCAGATATCTACAGCTTGCTCGCGCCCCCATGCGGGTTCCAAGTATTGACAGACATGCTCGCGCTGTATATGGCACATTACGGGTCCACAACCCAGGAGCGCACGGCGAGCTTTGCCGTGCCCCGCACGCGCGACAAACGCGAATGCTGAAGTCCTGCCAACCCTACGATGCGCGGTGTCTGCGAAATATAGTGAGCCTGCGTCTGACGGGCTCCAGGGTCAGAGGGTACTTTGGGTGCTTTGTGTTTTCTGGGGTTTTGTTTCTGCCATGGGGAGACAGAGGATGAGGAGGATGAGGTGGAGGTGGAGGGAGAGGTGGAGGTGGAGGTGGAGGGCGAGCATGGGATGCGGCCCCGTTCGTTGCGGGCCGCGACATGGAGGAGCAGTGGTGGTTTTGCTGTAGCAGCGGGCGCGGAGGAGAATACGTGGAGTCGTGATGGAAATCAATACGTTGGGGGCCGCATGCGCCAATTTGTGTGGAGTGATAGCGAAGCTGGAGGGGAAATTGGCTAGGCTCGCCACGGGAATCGGAGTCTCTCTTTTCTTCCAAACCAAGCAATCCGAATACTTAGTGAGAACCTTTTCTCTCTTTTACAATGTAGTATCTATGAATGACAGTGTCCTCGCGGACACGGTTTCCATCTCACTATTTCATCAAAGCACAAAAACCCACCAACGCCCCAACTTAGGCGCAAGCGAGTGATATGAAATGCCAGCAAGAAGATGAATGGATGATACTAGCGACCGGTGAAACGGAGCATACGGGGATGGTTGCTTTGAATTATACTCAGGATTGGCGTAGCTTTTGGAGGGACAGGGCGAGAACGCTCTGGTGTGCGTAACCATCCGAATTCTTATATTAGCACTTTGAGAGTCTGGGAAACTATCAATAACGTTCCGATGGGCTACTTGACACAGGCAGTATCTTTTACGTAGGTACAGCACGACGCGAGGGCGTCACGCGACACCCCTGTGGCGGACAAATTTCACAGCTTGATTTTATCCCTGATGCTCTTATTGTATCTCCCCACCATGGCCTCTAGATCGGAGTCATCGCTAGCCTCTGTTTCTGCTTTGGACTGATGATCCTCCCCGTCTACATCTTCTTGATCGCGAGCAGCGCTTGAGCCACTTGCTTTTGTTTGCGGGTGAACTTGTCTCGCCGTCTGGATTTCGATTTGGCAGGTCTTCGTCTCTTGTACGCTCAGGAAGACTTTCCTGGGTAAGGCTGCAGGCGTCGGTGGCGAACACATCGTGAAACCCATGAAAACGATAGGTGTCGCGGGGTCGGTCCATTCGATAGGGTCAGAAAATTTTTAGCTCGTTTGTCTCCTGTTTTGAAGACAAACAGAAAATGATCTCCGTTGCAAAAGAATCCAAGTTGGCATTGTGTAGATGTGCATCTCGCCCGGCCATAGACATTGACAATAATTCCGCGAGACAAGAAGAGAGTAGGTAGAGAGACATAAGAATTTAAAGAATCATTATCAAAGAGAAGGGACAGACGAGATTGAAACAGGCTTGAGTTGAGCATGAGACCTGGCGGTAAGGACACTGATCAACCGAGCAGAATGTCCGATTCGTGAGCTCAATCTCGTCAGGTGCTTTGATTTCTCCCTTCCTGTCGAGCCTCAGTCTTCCGGCCCGTGTCAAAGCTCAGATCCATCTGCTTCCGCCATTTCACCCGCAGGTGCTACAAGTTCCACATCATCGGCCCAAGAACAAAACCCCACCGCCCCGGGCGCAGAGTGCATAAATGATACATCAAGCGAAGGACAGCGCTACCGCCCAGCGAGGCTTGACACATCGCCTACTGGGCAGGGTGTTCGTGCGTGTCGGAAGTATACAGCAGGAAATCAGGCTGCCGAGAGCGACGGTTATTGCAGCTTGCGCGCGCGGATGTACTGACGCCGAGCGCACGATCGTCAAGTGTGAACCGAAACGCCCCAGTACGGCATGCCGACCAGTACTACGTGTCTCTTCTTCCGGAAGATCGTCAGGTACTTGCCAAAAATGGTTACCGCTCGGTTGAGAATGCAAATACTGGACCGCGAGTATCGAAATCTTGATAACGAGGGAGTCAATATATGGCAGTATCTATCGCGAATTGTGCACTCACTCTGGACCATGTGTTTTTATAAGTGTAGCAGCTGGTCGTATAGCTGCAGCTGCACTGCTAGCTCGCAGTTAAACAGCTCCAGGAAGTCTGGCGCACTGAGCGATGTACATTGGTCCGAGGCGATCGAGGGTAGATGCTAAGCTACTGGTGTAGAGAGGGTAGTGATGCACGCGAATCTTCGTCGATATTCTCTTCTGACCAAGAGGATGCGATGCGACCAGTGGCAGCAAGGACCAATTCTGTAAGACTTGCTTTTGAGAGAGTACTCTCCGCGATGTTTAGTACCCTCTTGATCAGGTGCTAATGCGTATCGTGCCAGACGTGTGAGAGCTGTAGAGCAGTGCCTGATTCGCGCTAAGTGAAGACCTTCGTAAGTGTAACTGCTCTACGTTCTTCGCCGGAGGGTCGTGTTTTTCGCTCGTGTTCGGAAGGGAGCAACGATCATAGGTTTAAGGCTCATAGGCTTGAACTTCATGTACGAAATGGATGGGGTAGGATCGGCCACTGAGATCTGCTTGGGTACCGCAAATGGGAAATATGGGAGTTCGTTGGGGTCATCAGAGTCATCGATTAAATCATGAAGGGGATGTTGTGACTTAGAAAGGTGTTGATGATCACGCCAACCGTATAGCTCAGCAGGAATAACAGTTTTCGTCGCCTCTGAACGGGTGTCTTCTGGTCTGCAGAGTCTATGTCTGTCAAATCGGGAGGGCGTGCCCGCCGAGTCGGAATGCGTATCTGGCAAATCGGAATGTGCGTCTGTGTCCATGATTTTCGACTGAAACTAGGGGAGAAGTCTACTCACTGTCCGGCATCGCTCAATACGAGGGGGCCACGAAGGTGTAGGTTGATGAAGCTGAAAGAACATCGTGCGACATTTTATAAATTGCAAATTTGGTGCAGTGGTGAGAAATCCAAGTTTCTCAGCGCGGCGTGATAAGTGCCCATTTCAGCACGCTTTGAATCAGATATGGTACAACGAGGAGAAGAAGTGAGCTCGCACGCACAAGAACGAGCGATATCGATTGGAGACGCGTCACTGGCATCGCTGTACGCATGGCGATTATGAGGAAAAGATGTACTAGAGAGAACAAAAATCCACCAGGTGCGGTGCGATTGAGAACAAAGGATCTCCAGGATGAGCTGAAGGGCGGTGTTTTCGACGGTAAGGGTCTGCGACGGCCAGCGCTGATCGAGCGCTGACTCGGAGTCACTGCCGATTGCTCTCGATGTGCACTTTCGCCGGGAAGCAGAGAGAATAGACTGGGTGTTTAGGTGCTATTAATTTTCTGCAGTAGCTTAGGAAGAAAGGTATAATTAAAACGTCAGGGGAAGGCACGACCACCGTGCGGGCTGCGCGCGTGACCTGCGTCATGAGCTGTGGCCACGTTAGAACTTAGAAGCCACGTGGTCGCCACCGGCACGTCACCCTAAATAGGAACAATGGGTTGAGCTGCGCGTCTATGTGGCATATCAACAACCTTCATCGTCTGCGTCCCCACACAACAGCACTCTAGGTCTCTTGGTCTTGAACAGTAACATGCGTGAACTCCTAGTAAGCGACTCTTACTCCTGTGTAGATCTCTAAACTGAATGCTGCTGCAGGCTCAGAACGCCATATCATCTCTCCACCTACGTGGCCTCCTGGCCGACCCGGACGCAGGTCAGGCGGACATGCCGGCAGACCTCCATCGTGTCGCTATTCCAAGATATCTCGCACGCAGCTGGCTTATGGATGTGAAGCGTCTGAAAAAATCCTGACCAGCAACAACTGATTTATCGAGAAGCCAACGTTTCCACGCCCACCCTTCTCAGCTCCCGTCCACCGCGTCAAACAACAATTGACGGCCTCCTTGGGTCAATGTATCCTCGGACAAGCGGAAGGGCGTACATCCGTGGTGTTCGAGCTTGATAACGTTGAGCTAAGTGACCATGATCCCGGTACATATGTCCCTCCCCTCGCAATCAAGATTGCACGTCTTGACCACAGCGGTCCACTGGTTGGGTCGGGAGGCCTGGTTCTATGACGAAGAAATGGAAAGCTACCAAGGCTCGGTCGTGCCTTACTGTTACGGCTGCTGGTTTGAGCTGGATCTTGGGTGATCATCCTCGACCAATCTACATCTCCGCGATGTGTTATACCTCCACTGAACCGGAAAGACGATGCCAGTCACGAGTGGGATGGAAGACGGCGAAGAAGAGGATGAGACGGCCAAGGAGAAAAAGGACCTCTCTCATCTGAGGTTCTTTGAAAGAAACCGTATCCATTCGCTCTTCCATGAGAAGAGACGCTCACAGAAACGTCGTCTCTGTCCTGATTCTGGCAGCGTCTTGGAGGGATGTTGCCCATAGGTGACCCCCTCAATCTCATTGACGGACCCGGGTGAGTGATTCGCAAAATAGCTCATCGCACCACTGACCATTAACTGAATGTAGAGGGGACATATAAGTATGCTATGCACCGCTGAGCTAGGAGAGCGTGGGTATCATCGGTGAGGTGTCTTGAGCCATGCGTGTGACCTGATCGCGTTTTCATGGGATTATCTGTAGCATGGGATGACATACGACGGGAGAACTTTCTGAAGGCGTTGCCCTTGCCAGATGACATCCCGCCCCCGTCTTGGTCGCCACAATTCGCGGAGCCAACTATGGATGGCGGCTTATCGACTTTGAACGCTTCGTCAAGTGCAACTACACTCCATTCGGCGCCGAATACATGTTTGGGTCAAATGGTGGCTCAGGTCTTGGACAATATAGTCACGGGGTATTGCCATTGGTACCCTGAAGATTATGAAATAGACCCCAAGGATATACGTCACAATAAGGAGAAGTGGTTGTTGAAAAGGTTCAGAAGAGATATGAAGGGAATGCCTTGATCACATTCATCGAACGCTTCGTCATGTTTCTATCGAGAGTAGTCACTGGGAAGGATGCCACGACTTTGATTTACCTGTATGTATTACCCTGGAATTTATTTGAAAACCTGCACCCAGATATTGATGATTCTATACCACTATTGATCGTCCCTGAGAGCGATGTGAGCATCATCTTCATCTCCAAAGCTGGTGAGACCAGATTGTTTAATTATCTACTTCGTTCGATTGATATCTTTAAGATGGTCAACCCTCGTCTCACCTCCGTTCGTACTGGGATACCCGTGGGGGTCGAAGGGAAGGTAATCGGCAATAGTCGAAGTCGAAGCAGCGTATAAAGGTAGCAAAACGGCACAACGAGTAGCGGCACTGCGAGCCAAGGGCGATGCATCTTGGGCAGCGTTGGTATCCTCCGTGTGCTTCCCTCCTCCACAAAGAGACGACATCTAGAACCGACGAACCGTCCGGCTCCATTTTAAATCCTCAAGTGGCCGATCGGAGGGACTCTTGTTCGCCCCATAGGTGATCCGCTCAGCATCACTGACGGTGACCCAGGATGAGTGATTAGCGCATGCGCGTACACAGAGATTATTGGAACGGCTGACAATTCACCGGATGCTGCCGCGATGAGATCTATGCCGTGCACCGCGAGCTCAGAGGGCCTGGGATCATTCGTGCGAGTGCCATAACTGTAAACTGTGGCATATCGAGTGTCGCATACTCAAGGCATTATATCTGTTACAGCACGGGATAACTCCGCGGATCCACATGAGGGCGGGAAAACGTTTCTGAGAGGCATAGCCTCATGACTACTTGACATTCCTGGTCCCCATTGCGAGAGGCAACTATGGATGGGGCGGCCTACCGACTTTGAACGCCGCTCGCTCAAGTGCAATTCTATTCCCCATTCGGTGCTAAGTTCATGGTTGGGCAATTGGGTGTGTCAAGCTCTTGTGACAGAATAGTCACAGGATAGTGCCACTGGTAGCGCAAAAAAATCGTCTCCCTGAAGACTACGAGATAGATTCGGAAGAATATACGTCGCAATGATGGGGAGTGAAGATGGGTCATGAAAGTGGCTCAGAAGAGATATGATGAGGATGCCTTGATCACGTTAATCCGCCTGCCATTGCCGAATGATACAATTTTAATACATATAACAGGCTTACTGGCCGCGCTCAATGTCATCATTGTATAGGTAGTGCTTCTTTGGGCTCACCATTGGATTCAGAAACGGAATGACAGGGGAAGGGCGAATGTAATGAGGCCCATCTTCAACACATCACAAAAACGGTCAAACGTGTGAGGTTTCGAATCTTGTAAATTACCTCTTCTTTGTGCCAGACAAATCTTCTGTATGTATCCATCTAGTGTGCACGCCTTTACCCGTCAGTAGATCGGTCACGGCCGGCCTTGATCTGCTTCCCTTGCACCATAAACCTCGACACCGCTGGTCTTTCCCAGGTAGGGGTTTCACTGGAGTAGTACGTATCCCGTCAATGACACATTCCCGCTCTTCGTGAAGACGGACAACGTACCTGATGTTGACGATGCACAGACCTTGCGAAGCTCCTCCGCGAGTGTATCGGCCTGCAGCCCGGGAATGGTTCGAAGCCTGTTAGGAGTGGTGCACGCCTTACGGCCCTGTCGCACCTTAAACGGCTACAGAAATCGGCTTCACCGTGCCTTTTCTGAGTATATACCCGTCAGTCCTGTCTGTCTTGAGCACTGAAAAAAGCGGACACGTACTTGGCAAACCGCCACGCCCCCGTCGGTACGCATCTCGTGCCACGCCTGAACATGTTGTTGCGTAATGCGCTTCAGGACATCATCGCGTTTCATGAACTCCGGGGCCGTGTCCTCAGTGGCCTTTGACGTCATTTACCGCGTGCGAGCGAGCTTGGTCGTCTCGTCCTACCCGTCTATGGTACTGCTGGTCGTGCGCGTTGAACCAAGAGTTCTTGTCCCCGCGAACGTTCCGTTGAACGTACTTGATGTCCGCGATTGCTGTAGAGCTTAGATGTACTGGCGCCGAGGATGTAAGCCAACGTTTCCTCCGCGGTAGACGAAATTGGAAACGCACTCTCTCTCGGCTGAGACCGTCACGCCACCAGCCCAACGTGTCTCAAAAAACGGCTTCCATAGTTCTGTTACTACTATCTCGCCGCGCCGCTTTCCTCTTGCTTCGTCGTTCTTTCCGTTCCCTGGCCTCCGCTTTCTCCTTGTTTCCTCCTCGACACTGTGCACCGTAACGGTGCGGTCGATGCGCGGTGGCCTGACGGATGGTTCTGATAGCAACGGCGGCTAAAGTTTCTAGCCACGTCTGAGAGAATGTTCGTATGCCATGAGGGGCAAGTTGGCATATCCGGGAACTAACAACATTCACCCCTTGGAACGCCTTGACTTTGATCAGGAACGGGCCGTGCAGGTGGAAGTGGCTGGACCGGCCTTTGGCAGATCGACGCCTTAAGAAACGTCTTGTTACGTTTTTTTGTTCTTTGTCTACGATTTGACATCGGTTGTACCCACATCTACTTATGGTGGCCGGCACCGGTTTGTTTGGGACGCGGGTTTCGAAATGTGGCAGAAGGATTGAGGATGTGGGAAGCTGGTAAGCGTTAAGAAGATATATCGGATTCGGCACTGACCTAACAGATACGCGAGTCTCGTGCCTAAGGGCTGCACAGGTCGCGCGCGGAGCAAACAGGCAACACATGTGTCGACCGCAGCGTTGGTTCGCAGGCATTTGGTAGCGCGCTTCAGGTTGAAGGTGGAAGTTCGTCGCCAGACTCGTCGACAAGGCCTGCAGAAGCGAAGCGTGAAGTATATTCGAGATAGTCTTACGGTGTTCAGATTTGAGTGTCGTGTAAGAATTAGGAAAGGAAAGTAAAACCTTCAGAGCGTGTGAATACAGGCGTTGGTAGGCATGCTTTGGGGTCCGATGTTGGTGCCGGACCTTCATCTTGTAACGTAGTGTTTTTCCCAAAGCGTTTGTTGAGCTCATCTTCTGGCTCATGCTGAACTCCGTGTTGATGTTGGATATCGAGTCCTTCGGGTTTTTTGGCCAAGGACGTATAGGTGGTACATCCGCCTTGACATCCGCACCCATCGTCCACAAATTGTCTGACCAGCAATGCAGTACGCGCATGCTGTACGGACGACAGCTTTGCCTTTTCGCATCTTCATTCTTGAAAACCTCAGCTGGGAGCTTCTGTATAGCCGATAGCCAGCGGAGGGCCCAAACCTGAGCGATCGTATCAGTGCGTAATGGATGCCAGTTGGTCAGGCACTAGTTTCATGGGTCCACTGGACGACTTGTCAGGTTGAGCAGATGCATAATCTTGAGGGATGCACGGAAGAGACCCAACCGCCAGGAATCATCAAATCCGCGCCACTCATAATCTTTTCGACAACTACTCCGGGCGTAGATATGCACGGGAGCATGTCGGGGTGAGACCACAGGGTATAGACTGCGGAACGTTAGACTAAGGTCGAGATAGAAGAGCAATATGGCTCACTAGTTGGAATGATGTCCCCCTCTAGGTCCCTCCCTATACGCGAAACCAAAGGGGATTGCCTTCCGTGCCGATATACACAACCTTGGCTGGACTTTAAATGAGACCGGAGAATGCCTGAAAGAGAAAACTTACACCAGGTACACCACTGCTACTCACAAACCCCCTACTGAGCATTCCATTTGGAACAAGCTCTTTGGCACGATCCTCGTCGAAAGTATACCGAGTGGCGAGAGAAGTACGCAAGCGACGGAGGTCCGATGTGCGTAAGGTACAGCAGTTTTTTTGAGCTCAATTGTGGTGTCTTCTTTGAACATTGATCCCGTATGTTTTAGTGCAAATACGTTGTTTATGTATGAGATGTTTCAGAGGCTCATGGAGGGGTAAGTAATTGGACCGTAGCAGGATCTAGCAGGATTAGTGTAAAAATGCGGACAGCCTGCGATGGCGATCACGATCTCGGAGCGCGCTGCGCGATTAATCCATTCACACGATGGCCAACGTACATGACGTAACGCTTTCGAGTTGAATAGATTGACAGGTATAATACTGATTTGTGCGATCACAAGCTGGGGTAACGTTTGCTTGCTGAGGCGATTAAGTCATCGCTGGTAGAATAATCCTGCTATGGGCAAAACGCCATATGTGAGACCATGGCACTGAGTATGTGATGTGCCAGAGCCGTTAAAACTACTCAATGCAATTTGACTATACAGCCTGAAACGAGTACTCTAGTTCCACGGGATATCCATTCCGCGGTCTGTAGGGCGGAGGAAGAATGTCTTTCAGATCTCACAATCCTCATCGCTTCCTCTTCTTGGCTGTCGCCACTGAGATAGTCGTACCGGTGGTTTCTCGTCGAGCCTATCTTCATGGTGTGGTTGGCTTACGGATCGCTTGTACCATGCGAAATATCCTGTCCAAACTGCGTGCCAGATCTCTTCGGCAATGGTGTCTTTGGTCGGCGCCACAATCCTGGTCATCCGATCTTCTGTGCCTCTGCTAGTCTTTGTGAGAACCGTCCGACACACCCAGTGCGTTGACGTCCAGCAGTGCTTAAGGCTGGGATCGTCTGTGTTTGCGTAAATAATTATCTCACACGTGGATGGCTCTGACCCTCTCGAAACGTCTCTCACACCTGTGCCTAGCTCCTGCTGCTGCACAAAATCTCGCAGTTGTGACGTTCGGTCAGACGACCAGGCAGGGTGACGTATAAGATGAGCCTGTTTACGCCTCAGTGGCGGCTTAGTTTGACATGTTCAGAACGAGAAGCCCGCTTCTTGTTGACTGAGGTGAGTGGAACGTGTAGAATGTGTGGCCGGTTCCGGCAGGGTCGTTTGCAGAGGAAGAGAGTAAAGCCGATCCAGACACGGCCATCCGCTTCTTCTCCTTGGAAGTATGCGCACCAATACAGAGTCTCTTTTTTTGACTTCGCTAGAGGCGTCGAAAGCGTCTGTCCTCCATAAGTCAGATATCAAACATACGTATCTCCACCCGAGCGGCCGGACTGACCAGTTCGCTGCAGACGCTGAATGGGGACTTTGAGGGCCTCCGAGTCTGAGACGGTCGCACGGCACATAGCGTGAGCTCATCCAGAGATCTAAACGAGTGAGGCTCGGCGAGTAGGGAACCATGGTGGGCGATTAATGGGAAGTCAAAGGGTACGCGGAGCCTGTTATATAAATCTCAAGGCCACTATCCAAACAGTGGCCACCTAGATAGTGAGTGTCTGGGCCACATAAGAGTATTGTCAGGGACATCCACAGGTTTTGCGTCAGCTTGCGTTGCCGGGTCAAAGCGTGCTGTATGTTCAGGCCTTTGAGGGACAAAAGAGATATCGTCGCACACGCAATGTTATCGCTGCATGCCGGCTAGCACAATACGTCTGTCTTGACAGGCATCGCGTGGTTGTCTTGAACTCGAAAAAACGTCCCCTTACTTGACCGAAATTCGATTTCGGTGCTGCGGGTGTGAGACTGTTGTGCGAGACCCCAGATATAGGTCCTAATAGTAGCTGAAGACTCTCATCAAAGTTTCTTGCAACACAGAGTACTAACCAGTCGAATGGGTAAATAAAGGCTATCTGAGCGAAGGCACCACGTACAAGTTCGGCCGCCGCATCGCGGTTGAGGAATGAATAACAATCGTGCTAGAGTTGACCCAGTTCAGCGAGCCAGAAGAAATACAAGTAATGCATCTCTTTGTCGAATGTGTCCCCTACCTTGAAGCGCATCGTGAGCCGGACTTCCTGAGTGATAGTCGTGTTCCTGAGGCTGCTTGCTCGGAAATGTCACACTTGCCAGGGTAACGAGTCACATGACCGTGTCACGTCACATAACGCATTGTCGACTATCGTCGAACTTCAAAGTTCGGTCCATGTTGTCTACGAATCACACAAAGCAATAGCTTCACTGTCAGAAAGGCGGCACCAGTGCTGGTCTCTGGATAGTCAGCTTTCTGTGGTCGTATTGATCCAGCTATAATCATGTATTTGAGAAATTTTGTGGCGAGTTGCTACGCTCTCGGACATAGGCTGCCGCTGATCCGGACTTGTTTCAGCAGGCAGAGCGCCGATGACGGTAACTTGCTGCTGCCCATCCTCGACCATGCCGGCCGCCCCTTCTGCAGAGAACAAAACTTCAGGACAAACCTTTCACAGTTTCGATGGGGCCCCGCGGAAACAACGACGACTCACAACAAAACGAACCTCCAGCTAACCCTTTCTCTCGTTTTTACAACGCGATAGGTGGAGGGTACATACCTCTGAGGTCGAATATGAGAGGTCGAATGAGGAGGAGGCGTACTTTGCGTTATCGAGATGGGATAGGCGAGTATTTTAATCCCTCCTGCGATATGATTCCATCTGGAAATAACATTACACGTAAGGTTACTGGGCTTTGCTGGCTGCTTGATTGGGGCGACCGTGTGCTTCTTCGTGTCGTTTATAACGCTACCAATGATCGCTCTACGACCCGCCAAATTTGCGCTCTCGTTCAGGCAAGTGCATATATTGGAACCAGACCCTTGAGTCTAATCATCAAGTCCCACAGCCTGGGAAGCCTGCTAGTCATGTTTGGGTGCGCAGCCAATCATACGCATCTCGATACACTCCTTACCTTGTCTTCGTGCAGAGATTCTCTGTCCTTATAGGGCCATTGAACCACGTCAAACACCTCGTTTCAAAAGAACGACTGCCCTTCTCTGCAGCATATATATCAAGTCTAGCACTCACACTGTATTTCTCTCTTGGTGTAAGCCTGCATTACTCGCTCTCATCGGCATTTGCTGATCTCAGCAATGTAATTAGGCGCACTCATACTTCGGTTCCTTGATATGCGCAATAGTTCAAGTGAATTTTACTCTATTCGTTGCTAACCTATCGAAACTAATATGATTGCTCAGGTTGTTGCTCTGGTCTCATACGTTCTTGCTTACTTCCCCGGTGGAGTACAAACGCTCCGTTTTGGCTCACAAATGGCCCTCCGCGGGGCAGGCAGCCTCCTCCCATTCTAACTGTCACATCGCTTACCGGACTGCTCGTCTCGGGCCTCCAAACTTGTAAACTTATAACCCTTTTGCTCCGCCAATTATTGCTGTATCACTACGCTTCGCATTCTGGAAACACGCTCAAATATCCACATCCCGAAGCTTTATACACGCGTGAATGAAATACTGATACATCGATGCATATTAACAAGCGTTCATGGTACGTTACTCGGACTCTCCAGGCGCACGGCGACGCACGGCGCGCTCACCGTTCGGGACTCTGGTCACTGTCGGACTCAGGCGGGTCGTGCAGCCCCGCCACATCCTTAAGGCGCCGCACCATGATGTCCACGTATTTTTCGTGCTGCGTCCAACCGAGGCCACCGGTTTCCTTGGCCTGTGCGCTGTGTGTTAGCACCCGTGTCAGGAGATCGATAAAAGAGACGTACGAGGACGCCGAGCCGGTGCACAACGGGCCCGAGGCGGCGGCTTACGTCCGCGCAGAAGGACTGCGCGTCGAAGGTGGACGCGACGCGCATTGAGGCGCCAAAGGTCGCCATACCGGACATGGTCGACGCGCCGCCCTCGGAGGCGTAGACCGCGAGATGCCGCCAGACAAGTAGGAGGAGCATCTCCAGGGATTCTGGGGGACAGGTCAGTGGCGGCGCGCGATTAGAAGAGAAGGAGACATACGGAAGAGCGTCTGTGCGCGTGCGCGTGCGGCGCTCTGCCATTTTGTGAGCTCGTTCTCGACGAGAGCCTGCCGTTGTGCGGTGTTGAGGTTTTCGTACTTGATGGTGTCGGGTACGTCGAGCATCTATTAGACGGGTGAGGACATGATGAAGAGCACCGGAAGAAAAGACGTGCCTCTGGAACGTTCGCAAGCGCATGGTCTCGCGACGAAAGCTCAGCTGAGCAGGTCCAACGAAGTGCTTCAATGTCTGCGCAAGGTCGTCATGGACAAAGTTGAGAGCTTCGATGACGTCACCGAGCGACGGGGGACCGTAGCTAGAACGTGGGTAAGTATCACGAGTGAGAGAAAGCTACGAGCGCAGTGTAGTCACCGAGAAAACGATTTGAGGCCTCGTCCTGTCTTGATGTCCCGATGACTGGTGAAAATACAGGCGTGAAGTCATGTTCTATATTAATTATCAGATTCAGGCCTGTTTCAGATAGAAGGTAAGACCTACCAGTAAAGTCGCTGGCGGTACCCAAGTATGCGAGCAGGGTCTTGCGGAGATACATCTCCTGGTTATGGACCTTGACCTTGAACTTGCTCCGGCCGTACGCTGGCGCCGCAGAGTCGCGTCAGACGCTTCCTCGTCAGTGACTGGCTGGATACTCTCTGTCCATTGTCTGCTTCCGAGCGTCCGAGCCGCAAGGCTCATGATTGCTGAGTGGATTGCCGCCAAAGCCACTCGTCGATACCTATGCCCTTGTTGATGAGACGAGTATCAATCCATGAAGACCAGTGCGACATACCAAGTCAGTTTTGGGTATTGATGGCAAGACGCTCGCGCTCAGGGCCACAAGTAAACGCATTTCTTCTAGTACAGAGAGAGATAGCTCGTCGACTTCGTTCTTGAGCAAGAGAATAGCAGTATCCCTGTGGCTGCGAAGGAACTCGGTACCCTGTGTATCCGCCAAGTCAGTAGACATGTTCGCGCGACGACGATCGAGCATACCTGAGCGACAGCAGTCGAGTGTTTCGGTCCGACTGTGGCCAATACAGCGGTCACGACCTGCAACGCAGGGATCAAGAGTTGGTGGTACCGCTGGATCGCCGACGGGAGGAAGTTATCGCGATCTATGTGAGGATTAGCGAAACCGAACAATTGGGCGCGGAACTGCTTCGTACCAAGGAACGCCTGATCTGCTTCGGGTCGCGCATCCAAGAAGTCGCAATCGGCCAAGATAGAGAGCAGTCGGGTCTCAAGCAGCCGCTCTGCCCCGGACCGAGTCTGTGCCATCCGAACAAGCAATGACATTCGTGCTTCGTAGACGTATAGCGGGTTGAGCTCATCTAAGATTTCGCGGTCAGTTGGCTTACGATCGTAAAAAAACGTGTTGGAAACCCACCAGGGTCGGGTTTGAGGAAGCCTGCAGCTGCAAGTCCGTCTCCTTGATCCCGTGAACGAAGCCTCGCGTAAATCCAAGCCTCGACATCGCGGTGATGACAGCGTGGTTGACGTTCGAACTGCGAGAGCCGGACCAGCGAATCCAGGAGCATGAAGGCAACCGTCTTCCCAAACGTCGGTACCGTCGATAGCATCCCGCGAGACCAACGAGGTGAGACTTTCCACGGCGGACTTCATGATACTTAAGCTGCTTGTGATGAGCGAGGATACGGGCTCCGCCTCCCCTCTTAAATCTGAATGACGGGAGACGCTGCTTGACATCTCGTCCGGACTTGACCAACTTGTATGCGAGCGAGAGAGGCTTACAGGGAGGGCAGAAGCGTCTCCGGGCGTGGTGTCGGTGATGAGGTGGACATAGTTGACGATGGACGCATACAGGTTGCCTCGGACCAGCTCATTACGATTCGACTCCGCGCGATGCATTCCAAAAGACTTCGTAAGAGAGCAAACAGACGCTCTGCGGGCAGAACACCGCTCTCCGAGGAGTATCCGCCCGGCTGGATGAGTGATTGAACGAGCTTGTCCTCTCGAAGCTTCGTAAGAGCAGATAGTATAGCTTCCGCGAGCACGCCTGCTGTTGCGTCCGGGGTGTTTGTGGGAACGCAAGGCTGTTGGCAAGACGTGCAGGAGATCAAACAGGAGGCCTTCTCGCCGGTCTTGGGTATGCGGTCGAAAGCACTTCGTCAACGTCATATCAAGCAGACGACGCCACGACTCGTAGCAACCCGCATTTGCGTGCAACACTTTCCGGCGATGATTCTCGATTGCACAACTTTCCAAGATATACGCCATCTCCGTGGTGACTTGTTGTAGGTTGGCTTGGGTGAGGATCCGACCCTGCGCATGAAGTGTTCGCCTTGCTGTGGTCAGAAGAGCAATGAGAGCAGTGCGATCGACAACTTCGCATCCAGAAGAATCTACTTGCAAACATGCTCCAAGGTTGAGGTGGCCGAAGAACTCGAGATCCATTGGCTGCACGGCCCAGACTATCCGACCAGTCGAAGTCCAGGGACTGAAGGAACTCGATGATAGGAATGTGCGACTGACCGACCTCATGGAACGGCCTGAAGATTTCTTCTTCCCAGTTCGCCTCGATGCCAGCAAGGTCTTGGTCTTCATTGCCGTAGAGTAGCTCCAGAAGCTCCAGAGCAGCCTTGAGATGACCTTTGTTCGTCAAAACGTGCAATCGAGGGCGACCAAGTCGAATATAATCGACCGCACGCGCAAGAACGAGACCAGCGCGGGTACGGTGGAGATGACACGCGATGCATCGTTGTACTGCATTTCGATGTACGGTTCTTGGATAGTCTGAGGCGCCCGGAACGGAAGCGCTGCAAGGGTGACGTGCAAAGAAGTCTTCACGAGAGCGCAGGTAACGCATGCTGAAGTCCGAAGTCCTGGGGGGGTGCTTGCAGAGCTGATACAGACGGACGAGGGATAGCATCGCTCAGCGAATGCGGGCAGGGTCGTCAACAAAGCCTGGCTTGCGGACCGACCAGCCCTCGGACCTTTACCCTTGGTCTTCAGGCGAGGTACCCCCAAAGTTGACGATGTCGAGTAGAGAGTGGATGCTTACGCGACGCGCGCCGAGGGCATTTGGGTCTTGAATTTGATCATCCGCAGCGGCCTTGCCGAACAAGAGGAAGTGCGCGATGTTGGGGTAAGGCCTGTCCCAGGACGCGTGTTCTGGATGAAGAAGTCCACGACGGCGAGACGGAGCGCCTGCGTTAGGGCGTCCATGGGTTCCCTCCAGGTGCTGGTGCACCTGCCCCAGTCTTCTCGTCCGCGGTCGTTTCGGCCTCCTCGACTTCAATGGGGCGAGTCTTGAGTCCAGAATGTTGCGGAACCCATCCAAAGATGCGGATGGAGTCGCCTGCTGCGATCGATAATCACTGCAAGCTGGGAGACGGTGGTTGGGGTGGATAGGGCGGTAAGGATCTTCACCGAGAGGAGGGTGAGTTCGGGGTATGCAGGATACGAGACGTAGGCAGCCGATAGCGGGCACATGTTCCGGAGTAAACATCAGCGCCTGGTCGAGCTGTTGATGAAGTATGAAACTGGATGTACAGGGCCGAAAAAAGAGTACTGTCTTCAACACTTGAGAGGAGCGGGATGAACACGTCCAAGAAGATATCCTGAATCTCGAGCACTCGATGGACAACACGGAGGACGCGAGTGATGGTGTGTCGGAAAAAGGGTTCCTCGTCCGCGAGGCCATTGTCGAAACCCATTCAGGCCGTCCACAATATACGAGGAGGACATTGTTATGGAGAGTCGAATGTGTCAAAATTCGCTTCATGAGCGCCGTCGTAACCGGGGTGAACTGCGAGTTGCATAAGCAGCTCACCCTTCGTGCTGAGGTCGTCGGAACCGGAAAACAAGGGACTCCAGGTCAAACGCGGCGGACGGGCAGCGCTCAACGAAGAGCAGAGACAAAGGTCGTTCATCTTCCAACGGTCGGTTGGGTCGAAGGTACTCGCGCTGTGATATCCGCGAGAAAACATTGTCGATGACAAACGCAACGTACGGTGCCGATTCCTGGGGAACGATATGGCTGACCAAGCGATTCGGGGATGTGTGTTCAGCGGCTCAGAGTCAGTTATGCGGTCATGTGTGCAGCGATGCTCTTCGGTGTGTGGATGAGCGTGGCGAGCAGTTTGAGGAATGGGATGGTTTCGGGGTACAACTTATGTACAGATTCAATCTCTTCGAGCTCCATTTTTCGATGCCCTCTGACGGAAGACAGTGTTGCACCCGTTGTGCCAGGAGGGACGCGAATGTTGATGAGCTCCAGTCGCTCCATAAGTGTCCAGTAATGGATCGACATATCTCGATACCAGGTGTACCACCACCAGGCAGGCAGAAGCACCGATAATGTATCCAGCAATGCCCCTTCAACTCCAATGGAATGCTCAGAGGTATGAGTGAGACGAGGGTGGGGATTGCCCTAAACCGCGCGTGGCCGCTGATCGTTATGCGCACAGCGACTGAATGAGAGACGACTGTAGCCAGAAAGCCGGAGGAACGACTGAGCCAGGAGAACATCTTGTTGCCCGTGAGCGTCAATTGCTGTTGTTGCCGCTGAGCTTGCGCCGCATGCGCCATCCCCATCTGTGCACCGACCTGACGGCAGGCTGAGCCGGCCGCGGCGTGGCTCCTGCGGTCGCGCCCACTGATCAAGAAGGCCAAATATATCGCAGTCCATGACACTGCCGGACCCGAAGAGGTGGCCGAGGGTAGAGTAGAGGCTGAAGCGAAATCTGCTGCCTCCCCTGACCAGGAAGTTGTACGCCAGTTCGCTGCAGTTTTGGCCCTTCGAGAGGCCTGCCAAACATGTCGTACAACGCCAATGAGCATGTCCACGTCCCGGATTGCGTAGACCAGACGGTCCCCACTGGAGGAAAGAAGGTAGCTTGCCAGCCGTTCTCTCAACCCCGCTCGATATAGGTTTAGCCGTTGTTCGTCGGCGAAACCGCTCCCCCAGAACTGTAAAGCCCGTTCTGCAGGCAAGGCCGAGTAAAGTAGGCCGACCAGAGCAAACAGCATAGCAATGTCGTTTCGTGGAGAGGTTTGGGTAGAGGATTCGGGCATTGGAGGATGTGATGGGTGGCGGTTCTGCCCAAGGTTGGAGCGGAACATTCGTGTTTCGGTCGGTTCGTTGATTTGCAAGCAAAAATGTCCTCTTGCCGCTGCTTGATCTTTCGCAGTTCAGACGACGCCATCTAATGCGTGATCAACCCTCGGACGAGGTAGTCGAAGGACTCGAGAATGACAGGCTTGAAGTCGTCAGGGGGGAGTTCGAGCATAGCTTCGGGTTCGGCCTTGGATAGCACCGCGCCGGCAAAGGATGATGGGGGGGAAGTGCCTTGTTTTCGTTGAAGCGTAGCCCACAATACGCGCAAGGTACGTGAAGCAATCTCCCTGGACCGCATTCCATACTTGATTCTCGAGCTCCTCCGTCTTGAAGCCTGACTTGTCTTCCAACAAAGGATCGCGATGTCGCGTCTCCGCCATGAACAGAGTCCATTTGAGGAGTAGAGTGGCTCTTAGTCCAGACTCTCTCCATTCGGGGCTGGTCACGAGCTTTTGCTTGAGGGCCACAACTAGGTTCGTGTCCAGGGCGAGCTTTTGTCGCTCCTGAGAAACCAGTGGAAGCTGGGTCGACAACGTTGAAACAAGCCAGCGCTGCGGGAAGGAAGTAGTAGACCATTGGATGGTGAGGGTTTTTCCCAAGCCACTCGACTATGAGCAAGAGCTCAGTCGCCTGCACGCGGCCCATACGCGCAATCAAGAACAGGACAGTCGCCAGGGTTCGCCGTTCGTATTTCAGAGACTCATATCTTGCGGTAAGAACATCGTTGTCCAAGTTGTCCGCCTGATATCTTTAGTTAAGTGGACGTACAAAGTGCAAAGTGCAACTCACCTTGCGCTAATGGTGCATTCGTGTTGCTCTTTGCGTTCAGCCGCGCGGCATACACCTTCGCAATCGTGTCACCTAGCCTTTCGATCTCCTTGAAAAGCCTCTGGGGCAGGCCCCTTCCTGCTTCGATGAGATTCTGTCTCGCGAAACAGCTCCAACTGCCTGAATAGCTCGGGCGAACTTGGGTCGAACGCCACTTCCGCCGCCTCGAAGATGTAACGAAGACAGTCTGCCAGGTGTCGTCTTCTTTCGTGAAATTCAAGGAGTGTTGCTTCGATGAGTTGATCCTGGGAGATATTTGGATTGCTGGCCATCGTCTCCTGTAATAGACCAGCGACATAACGTTCCGACACGTCCAGCTGTTGCGAAATGAAGACCACTTGACGCGCGAAGTCCGAGTTGACTGCAATCGACCTGCCATTGACAGAGACACGACCTAATACGCGTAAATTGAAGGAGACAGA
The DNA here is from genome assembly GCA_035772785.1 of Phlebiopsis flavidoalba. Classification (NCBI taxonomy): domain Eukaryota; kingdom Fungi; phylum Basidiomycota; class Agaricomycetes; order Polyporales; family Phanerochaetaceae; genus Phlebiopsis; species Phlebiopsis flavidoalba. Next base: position 167,522 of record JAOCPU010000058.1, read on the forward strand.
GGAATAACACGCGAAATTACTCACCGTTCTCGACCTCGCGTTGTTCCTCTTGGCTGCGAGGGCCAATGTCGTACAAGTTTATGAGGTGGCCCCTGTGCAGCATGAGCTGCTCGAAGAATTGCTGATGGTCATCTTGCGAGTCGGGGGCATTGAGATTTGAAAGGAGACTGGCTCTCAGACGAGAGGTAGAAGCCATCCCCGGACTCGGATGGAGGTTTGGGTTAAAGGTATCGGCGTCTACGTCGATGATTGGCCCAGTTAAGTTGACGCGCCAGTCTTCTGCTGCCTTCTGTTACCCTCCATCTCGCCTCCACTCGCTGGTTGAGTAACTGTCTCTAGATAACGGATTCAAATTCAGATTTTCAGGGAACCAGAAATTTGCTTCAAGGATGTGAACTCATAGTAGCCGACAATCGATTTCGTTGACCATAGCTGCAGGAATTTCCTCTACCGCAAGGACTATTATTGGTAACTCGAAAACGTCCTCCACATTGTCTTGCCAGCTCATACCACGCAGGTTCTTCTGTCGCTATAGCTCGACATCTTACAACATCTGTGCGAATGCGCCACTCAGGAATCCGTCCATTCGCTAGGCGGTTGCTCGCGTACACCCCAACACAAACATGACATAAAAGTATAGCGAACGGAAAATTTTGCACTATCTTGTACGGGTACCGATATGCAGCTATCAAATGCCTAGCCCTTCGCTGCAACCTGCTATGCTCTCGCAATGTCCTGAACGCTGTCTTCACGTGTCACCAGTACGTTCCATCACCGAAGACTTGTGCTGGGCGCACCATACACCCTTCACTTTCATACAACATTCTTGAGCTGATTTTTCGGGTACAGCAAGTATAGCAATAGAAATTATCTTCAACATGCGCTCATCTTCAATTGATTGCTGATATCAAGACATTATTCAGAAGTCTACCGTGTTTTAGTGGACACCTCTTCGCTACCACCAAAACGTCTTCGGAACGACCGCGTCTTTCGAGGACGCGTGGAATGCGAGTTCAAGGGCGGAAATTTTGATATACAGTGATTATGTGAGTACGACGGTATCTATCTCGATCTATGACCACCGGTCATGTGAACGGGTTCACAAGTGTAGCAGGATTGGGAGGTTCATGCTCTCGCCAACGTCCCCACGAGCAGAAGCTTTAACCCAGCAGGTCCATGCACGATTAGTTTATCGTCCGTCTATAATACGGGTGTTCATGATCTTTCTACAACTATCAACCGGATTGTGGCCACACAAGATGCGACGCCACAAGCCATCACTGGCCACTTGCCAAATGTATAAATACTCTCCTTGGACGAGGTCCACACACGTTTTCCCCAGCCACAACCATTATGTCTCGCTCCTACCATAACATGGGATTTTCATCCACCCATACCGATTGGGAAGCCTTGGAAAAATCACTCAGCACAGTGACAAGGCCACAGCGGATGCTCAAGGTCGTTCAAGACAGAAAGATACGCATCTTGCCACATCTCCTAGGAGACAAAAACACAACCCCGCCCACCTTCGAGGCACATACACAAGCACATAGCGGCATCTACGCCACCCACCAGCAGCCTCCGCTACCTATCAGCCGTCCTCAACTCCCGGGTCAACCTCTAAGCTTCGGTCACCCAGCATATATATTGTCTTCGCCGTCTGGATTCCCAACCCCCTTCGAGTCTCCTAATCTCACCGTCTCGCACTCTGCAGACTCTTCTCGGAAATGGCTTAACATCCAATCCATCTCGACGGCTTCCGCACAAGCATACCGTAGCACTCACACATCTCCTCAGCACTCTTCGAGAGCCATAGGCCACAGTCGACTTCCAGAACTATTGGCCGCTGGACATCCCACTGTCTCTCTTTCCTCTCCTCTTCCGGACTTACGCCGCGTCCGGGCCCCTAAGAGCGGAACCACCAGACAGGCTGCTTCTGCGGTTTCTACACACAGATTGCAGAGTAGGAACTATATGCCCCCCAACAATATTTCTCCAAGAGCCGTCATCCCGCCTCTACCTTCGGGGGAGCTTCCGGGCTCTGGCTTCTCATACCTGACCGCGAAATATCCAACTATCTCCTGCTTCTTCTTCAACTTGCCGGCTCAAGTACTGTAGCTCCGGTGCCCGTCGTCTATCACGGCAGTCCACACACAGCACACCCATGGGAGCAGAAATGACCCAGTTGTCCCTGCACTGCCAGCTACGTTTGGGGCGCCGACGCTCCAAATGGATGGCATAAACGCCGCGGAAGTCTATTTGCCTCTGCCGAGGCTTTGTATCGCTATCTTCACCCGGCGAGGTGTGCTGGTGTTATGCGCGTGATACGCCCGTATGGACGCTCTTTATCTCCCGGGATGCGGACTACGTCGAGCCTGTACATCTGTTCACCGTGCGACGTGGCCACAGCGATCATACGTGGATCCTGGAAGATCAGTCTGACGTATTGCTCAAGGATAGGACAGACCTGGTATGTGTCATTGAAACCCGCCAGGCGACTCAGACATCCGCGCTATGTATCATGTCATTATGTACTGCGAGAGACAACCACAAGACAGTGACTCCAGTATGTACGACTCACGATATAGCAAGGGTAACGCTCACTGGCTTTCCACAGGTCTGATCTCGGTCGTCCGCACACTGGGTCTGCCACACCGTCGCTCGACACTCTTTGGAACTCATGCACGATTTTCCGGGGGCGGCGCTGCAAGCTCAGCACGGAGTTGAACATCTCTGGCGCACCTTCTGGAATGCGGCGATAATTCATTACGCGGACAAGTCAAACACTCGGCAGGGCTTCCCCCGCTCGTTGTATGTTCGGAAGGACAGCGCCGCGTCTAGACTTCCAAACGAGTAAAAGGCCAACGGTTTATTCGACTTCATGCGTTCCCGAATCTAGCGATACGCAGAGAAACCTGCGCAACGTGCGGGAGTCCGTGCTGCCCATTGCTCGCAATGGTACCCGACCAACACAGGGAACTTCGTTTCACTTTTCGTGATGTCATCTCTAGTATGGCGTTGTAAATTTAAGGTCCCCTAGCCTGCATCAGGCATCTATAATTGACACATGATATACTACACGCTCGGATAACATTGCCTTTTGGCGGCTGTATAATTAATTCTGTACGCTGATGATCCTTTACCGAATACATTTCAGAGTGACCGATTACTTTCGTATACAATCTCGGTCTGCCCGCGAGTCTTGGCTGATTCGGCACTAAGCTTGAGGCATAGTCCCTAAAACTCGTTTAGCATTGAGTTCAGGAGCCCCTTCCATTTTTCAAAGCTCTAAATTTCACCTGCAAATTTACTACTGATTGTCCACGGGCAGCTACCAATGAATATTCATGAATGCTCAAAACTTTAAACAGCGCTCATGACACTCAGACAATGCTGATTCCACCCTGGAGTGTGGACTGAATCACTGGAGCAGGAGTCTGGAGAATCGAGCGACGAGAATCGAGATTAAGGTCTGCCACACTGTTTAGTTTATTACTGTTTATAAACTGTTTAAACTGCTTTTATGTTTATGTTTATTTACAAAATTGTCCGTAACTGGCGTAAACTGTTTATAAATCAGTAAAAACTATAAACAGTTTCTATACATCGGTGCAGAACTTCTACAGACTGAAAACTGCTCATTTTAGGTCACAGTCGACAGTTGCACGCACCTGATTCCGACGTTGTGCCAAGGCTCGACACGGAACGACGGGTCAAGGCCGCGCGTCGGTGAGGCGTCTAATTGCCATAATAAAGGCAAGGAGGCGGGACCGTCCACGCACGCCTTGCAATGCCTCGCATGGATCAAGCAACAAGAAGAGTAGGGCAGGTAGGTTATGAGTGTCCCAGTGGAAGCTTTCGCTGTATATTACTCCTGAACTAGTATGTAGGAGTAGGACTGCCAGAAGTACCCGGACCTGATGTTCCTTCGAGAAAATCCTGCCCAGTCACGGCCGGGAACTCTCTCACAAGGCTTCTACGCGGTCTTATCAAGCTTGCCACGGACTTATTAGAGTAGTACTACACGCCACGAGTTACACTGGCCTTTCTCGAGCTCATTGGGATCCCATTAAACCTCTCGCGCCAATGGTCTTTCATTGGGTGCTTCGCGCTTAGCGCCAGGCTGTCGTCGTGCCCCTCTCGTCAGTGGTCACCTCGGATAACAACGGATTGAAGTCTCAAGACAGTCCATAGCCATTTAGATTGTTGGTGACAACTAGAATCCCCATAGGTCTCTACCCATAGCTCTTGAAGGCCGATTTTGTGGAAGACAGCATATACTGTTTAGTTTTACTGTCTATAAACTGTTTATAAACTGTTTATAACTGTTTTACTGTTTATTTACAAATTTTTCGTAAAACATAACTAAACAGTTGGAGCCTTAATCGAGATTGTGCATGTCGGAAAACTCAAGTCCGTCTTATCAGACGGTAATCTTATGACAGCCTTCAGACGCCTCATAAAACCCTAAAAAGGCACGGAGCGTCTCGTAAGGGTGTTTCATCTTGAGCGTCGATGCTCAAAGTAACAGCAGTCAGTGGGTATTACTTACCTCGGTAAGTATCTCTACTTACCTGTCGGGCCCTTATCAGGGTTTCTCCTTTCTTAGCAGGCACTCGCGTCTTTTGACCTTTTAAGGGCTTAGAAGCTCTGCTAACCCTAATTTACTTTTTGCGACATGTCATTGTCAGAATGTGCGGCGAAAAAAAAAAAAACCAATGCATTAAGGGGGAATCGAACCCCCGGCGGGTCGATGGCAACGACCCAGGTTACCACTACCCCATTAATGCTTAGAAAAACGTCGATTTTCGCTGTATATCCATGATTTGTAAAGGAGGGGGGGGAGACTGCTCCAACAGGCTCCAACCCGCGTCGCGTTCGTGATCATGTCCGACGCATGTCCTTTCCATGTCTGTTGTCAGCTCGACGCGCGAGATGTTGGAATCTCCATTCTCCTCGCTCACCATTCCACTCTAATGCTGGAACTTGGCCTTATCCCGTATTCTCCTCAACTCGGCTCACGGTTCGCAAGTCGATATTCGAGGCCCATGTCTCTCCCGTTCCCTCGAGGATAATCTCTTCCACTCAAGACAGTTCGTCTGACGGTACCCCTAAATGTGTTTCGCCCCATCATACCGGGCAGATGACGCGCCAGTTTGGACCTCTATTTGACGAGCTCACTCGTCTATATCCCCGCACGAAACGTGCGACCCACTGCATGTATGCCTGGCGCATCTCCACTTCATGCTCTAGTCGAGCCCTGAAATCCTTGTCGGTTCTGTATCAGGCGGCGAGGCTGGGGGCAGGAGAACGCCTGGAGCGACTACTCGAACTGTCCGCCGCCTGCAAAGGAAGGGACGTTGTTCTGGTGGTATATAGGTGGTACGGAGGCGTGAAGCTTGGGAGCGAGCGGTGGAAGTGTATTTCAGACGTCGCGAAGGAGGCATTAGGTGTCGCAGCCGAGAAAGGATGGAAAATGAAACTCTGCGCTGAGAATGGGATGTCGGATGGGCAAAGTCCAGTCCTTGTTCAGCGCTGTGCCATTCTTTCTTAATACGACTGTTAAATCTTATGAGACATCTATGATCTTGCCAGATGTTATGCATGGCAACAAGATCATTTCGCTCTATGCGCAGCAAGAGCACCAACGGGTAATCACCGACCTACATTGGAGTGTATCTGGCTTCTAGCCTGAGTAATCATAGTTGTGTGTGTTGTCTGTACGCTTTCTCATTTCATTCAGACATCCTCCTAAATGCTTGACAGAACATATTCGGCGAGTCATAACAACTGATTTGGTTTTATGTATAAAAATGCCTGGCCTCCTCAGGAGAGATTTATTCTCGACTGGGAGGATCGTTCTGTCGACTGGCGCGGCCATATCGGGTATCGTCTATTTCCCTGCTGTTCTTCTACACGATCTGAGCATGCTCATCTAACACACCGCTAGGGTGTCTTGTGAAGAATCATAAAAAACTAGTCGTAGGATGTGTACGATGCTTTACAGAGGAGCTCACTTACAGTCTGTGAACGATACCGGTGTGGTTTGAATAAACTAACGGATTGCTCCGTCGTAAACATTTGGATTAAGGTTAGAGAGCTGCCTCTGGATGATGCTGACATCTCCGTGACAAGTTTGTGCTGAGATGGTATCATTGTCAACAGGTGAGCGAAGTCACACGGAATTATTGGTGATGAGTCCTACCTCCATATTGGCGATATCGTGTCTCGCGGCTTCAATCTTACGCCGAAGCTCCTCGTTTGTGCGCTCAATGTCTTCCGTCTTGTGCATGACATTCTTGATAGTGTTGATCTCATGTTCCACTAGCGTTCTATGTCGTTCTTGTCGGAGTTGGCCTGCAAGCTACGCGTCCGGTCAAATTCCAAGCCGCACGCGCGGGGCCAATTATGCATGATGCTCACCAGAATCTTTCGGAACTGGCGGTCACGATCCTTGTCGCATTCTAGCAGAGTTCTTCTGTCCGCAGAAGCAGAGACTATCCGTCTGAAGAGGTTCTTACGGCCGATCACAGTCTCAATTGTCGCTTGTGCATCGGTCAAGTCCCTATGCTCATTCCTGCTGAGTAGACTGAAGCTAAGTCTAAGACTCTCACTTACTGCTGAAAGCGCCAAATGTAGGAATTCAGGTTCAAGCTCTTTTCATCAAAGTAATCCGTCAGGACGGCAATATCCTGGGAGATCTCTTTTGCGCATGCTTTGAGGTCCTCTCTGTTAGATCTAACAGTCTGTCACATATATGTATTCAGCTGTGAGACTCTTTGACGGCCTATTGATGGAGCTTCTTACCTGTGTCAAGTCGGCGACAAATATTGCGGTGTCGAGAACGCCTTTGACTCCGGGCACATAACTGCTTTCCGCAAGCATAGATCCGATCCTTAGGACAGCCTGGCTTATATCGAGAGCAAGGTCAGATTTATGAGTCTTGGTTTGCTGCTGCACCATGGAATGGAATTGTGTTGAGGGATGAAATGATTCTGTACGTCGACGACAGGGATTTGTGGCAAGGTTTTAAGAGTGTGCCTCCCAGGTTGGCAAACATTCTTGGTGACCTCTGGGCAAGTATTTCAACAAGCTTAATTAGTACGTATAGGGTTGGGATACACAGTAAAGGCAGATATCCGGATAGAATGGAGCGTTCAAATCTGCATCTAGGCACGACCTCATTCATATCCAGAGTTCCTGGCTCCATGGATATCCTTGAGTCTTCTGAAACAGACGGATTCTGAAGGATAGCCGTTGCGCAATAATCCACATACCTCAGCTGCTTTGTGGGTTCGTCGAATTTTTGAGCATTGCGACATGGGGAATTGGAGCGCAATAGATCTCAAGCAAATCCTTTTACCGGGTTCATTGACGCAACCTTGACGTTCTCAATGCGCATGTTAATCCACTCAAGTCCAATGACTCTACATACACAATTAGGGCACATGCTAATGATATACAACAATTGCCAGCAATCCATGTGTCTATGATACAAACAAAAGAGCGGTCGCGAAAAATGTTCCCACAAGGGTCAGCAAGTACTTCAAGAATCTACGCCAGTTCAGGCCCTTCCACATCCGGTACAACAATTGGGGGCAGCTTCGGTGCGTACTTCGATCTCTTTCGAAGAGCAGCACCATACTTGAAGAGAACGATTGGGATTGGCATCAAGCCTAATGCGAGGAAACCGAGGAGCGTCGACGCCCACCTCGGATCGAGCCGCTCATCACATTTGTGTCGCAAAAAGAGCAAATCCGGCGCCAAAACACGAACGAATGACAGTATTTGCCGCGAGGGCCGACGCAGCGTAGGCGAGGTTAGGTGTCGATGATGTAGTTGAACAAGCCGAGGAAGATCCACAGGATCGAGAAACCGAGTGTGTTGCCTGCCATGAGTGGGGCCCAGAAGCTGATGCTCGGGAAGGACGTCCAGCCGAACCAAAAGAAGGAGCCAGCAAAGACCGGGGCGGCCCATATCGCCTGTTCGAGGCGGTATTCTGGCGGGACGGGGTGCGGCGCGTAGTCCCGCGCGAGCCGCTCGTAGCGTGGCTGCCAGATGAGGACGTAGAGTAGGACGGCGAAGCAACCGCCAATGATGATAGGAAGGAACATCAGGCCGGATATGCCAGCGTTGAAGCCGTGGCCTATCTCAAAGACAATTGGGTACGCTTCGAAGAGGAGATAGACGACGCCGTAAATAAACTGCGGCGTACACGTCAGAGGGTACGCAATAATACGGGTAAAAAGCGCTTACACTCATGTAAACGGTGAGTGCAATGAGCATGGGCTCGTGGAAACATATCATAACTGGACGAGTTATGACTGCAATTGCCGTTTTCTCTGAAATGACATACGCTTCTTCTCCATCGGGGCGTAGTAACGATCGTCGCCAGTTTCCTTGCGAAGCTTCTTTGCGCGGTTGGCTAAAATTAGAGGTCTGTATGTCAAGTGTCAGAATTTTTGGCGACTATACTTTGGCAATGGAACGGGGGTACGTACTTGTATGTCTCCGGTACCGTAAGAAAGATAAGGAGGGTACAAGCGGTGGTGAAAAATGTCGACACTCCGAAAACCCAGCGCCAACTAACTCCCGACACGGCCATGAAGCCGCTGACCGATGGACTCAGACACGGGCCAGCGAACGGGGCGAGGGTGTAAAGCGTCAAGGCCTGTCCACGAGCGTTCTGGCATCCCATATGTCCGAGATAAGTGCACTAGAGAGCATCTAACATGTAAGTCGTCGCGAGAAGATAATAAAGAGTGTGGCAGAGGAACGTACGCAGTGATGACAAGACCTGAAGCCGCGAACATTCCACTAAGAAAGCGAAAGATTATATTGACGCGGTGTTTGGGGCCAATGCGCATCCCATGGAGAACATGGTGCATGCTGTGAAGGTTAACACTAAGGGTTTCTTGCGGCCAAAAATCTCGGAGAGGGGGCCCCATAGCAATGGACCGATACAGTATCCGCCGACGAAAAAGTGAAATGGTAAGGACGCCCACTTCACGGCTGAACGTGAAGTGCTCCATGAGCTGGGGAATGAATGCCGGATGGGATTGAGCTGGAAAACGTGCTATTGAAGAGACTTAGTCATCTAGACACAGTTATGGGAGCATATTGCTTACGCATTAATTCCCATGAGACCAGCCACCATAGTTAGGTACCAGCGTCGACCACGAGACCAGTTCAGAGGGTCCTCGGGATCATGTAGCTCAAAGCCGACTTCGTATCGAGATGAATCATCGCTCTCGCTAGCTTGTGCCTGCACCTTGGAAGAGTTCGGGACCTCATGGTCGCTGTGAACGAGAAAGGTTAGAAATGGAGAGCGCTTGAATCAAAGGAAGTTACATACTGTAGTGTCGCAGTTGGTGATACTTCGGTTTCTGTGTGAGACTCCAGGTGCTCAGATGAGGTTCCAGGCATCTAGGAAGGTTGTGGGGGAAGTGGAACTTCACTGTCTTCGACTTATATTGGGCCATCTGAGTTCGTAACGAAGACACGTCGGACAGCGCAGCTGAGCCGTTTCTTCATGAGCCGGAGACTCCGCGAACAAGGGATGAGCAATGGAAATGAAGGCACAACGTGGCCAAGTCTTGCAGGGCGGTGGCCAAATGTGTCTCCCGGTTACTGGGAAACCGGGGAGCGGCGGGAAAATCTGACGAACAAAGGGTTTCTGCTGCACGATCTTCACGTGCTGACGACAGAAGATATGTATGTTGCAGTCCCCGAATTGCCCTCTACGGCCGAAATCGCATCTGTGATCGGGCGTTCTGACTGGCCAGGAGTGTCTCACCTGTAAGGTGTTTGTCCACCGAGGAATGCGTTTTTGGCAGCCTGGATGATGCAATCTGCCCAATGAGAGTCACAGATCCGGTTTCGCACCAGTTTGCGTGAGTAGAGCTATTAACAAACAGTACGGAACACGGCCTGGTGGACGGAAGGCGCCGCCGCGATGACATTCTTATTTGATGTTGTTGGCGGCAGTACACTCGACCACTGTGTAACAGAGAGCGGCGGTTCCAAGGTCAAACTCGCGTCGGCGACAGCGCACGTCGGGTTCGCCGGTTCAACCCGCTCCGCCGCGGGTCCGCAGAACGAAAAAATACGTCGCTGCCAGCCAGTCAGCATTTTTTGCGCAGTAGTGAAATATATGTGGTTCAAACGTACCACATTCATACATACCGTCGAAGACGGAGTTCGGCATGCTTTTGATATTTAAGGTCGCCCGTACGAGCAGCGAATAGAAGGCCCGGAAAGCCTGTCAACCACAACCGGTGGTAAGCATATCATAAGCAGTCATTGAATGACAATCGGGGTCGATGGGAATCCAGGTGGAAACTTGGAATTGAGGCAGCGGTTTGAATGTTAATGCTACTCTGACGGTAGCCGTGATGATTCGGAAGTCGTAGATGGGCGCTCGGAGTCGGCCGCAGCGGGGCCTTTGTGGCGCTCACCGTCACAAGCGTTGCGACCATCACGAAGTGCCGTGACTGTCGGTTCCAAGGACACTATGCCCGGTAAATCCTGGAAGTCAAATGCGCCAGAGTGGGACAGTCTAGAGAGCCGTAATCCTCCTCTGAGGCTCAAATCGACAGTGCACAAATGTTGCATGAAATGTCATCGAATGATCATAGAACGCTATCGGCGGCCTTGTACCGGGCTCAAGACAGTCCGTCGTATTGAAAAGTCGTGCAACTAAACATGTCTGCATCACCTATGAGAGCAACTATCAGTGAATACTTGCAATAAAGAGATCATATCTCATGTAGACTGCACCTTGACCCGCTAGTTTACTTATCACAGCTCCGGATGACAATCACGTTCATCTGATAATCGTAGGTAGACAGTCGCTTTACTCGTAATTGAGCAACTTCCCGGTCATATGGCTGTTGCGACATACAATGCAGCAACAATTCAAAGCTAACTTCCATCATGGAAAGCGGTCAAAAAGTTGCGGGTAGTGATATATGTCTCCCAGCAAGTGCCGCTGGGGAGCTCTGTGTCTATATTTAATTTCAGCTTACAATCAGTGGTGGAGTGCCATCTTTCCATTCGAACAATAGCCGGATGAGGTTCTGGTTTAAGCCAAGTGGCATGGGACACAGCCGTGACAGGAAACAGCCATCACGTGTATCACGTGTCTGTGACGTTGGCGCACAAATGAGTCACGGTTCTTTTGTGAGTCGTGTGGAACCGCGATGGGCGTGGCAAATCTTTGGGGCGAACTTCGTCCTGCAGCGGTAGAAAAGTCTTTTACAACAATCGCTGTCGATGGGCTTCACTCAAAACCGAGCTGCGAGGGGGTTATAGAGTCGGTATCGATGCCTCCATCTGGTTTGTGCACGCAACATACGGCAAGGAGGGCGAAAACCCTGAATTACGGACCTGCTTTTTCCGCCTCGTGGCCCTTCTCAAGCTGCCTTTTCTACCTGTGTTTGTCTTCGATGGCCCAATGCGACCCGACGTCAAGAGGGGGAAGACGATAGACAAGAAGCCGCATTGGATGGGTAGAAGGGACCAAGAGGATGGTCGAAGCTTTCGGTTTCGAATGGCGCACAGTACGTCACTCAAATCATTCCTCGAGGAAAAGAACCGACAAGTCACCAGGCTCCCGGAGAAGCCGAAGCGGAGCTCGCATACCTCAACCGCATTGGTGTCATTGATGCCGTTTGGTCGGACGACGTAGATACGCTCCTTTTTTGGAGCCCACAATGGTGATTCGCAAGTTTTTAGTCTACGCTTTCCCCTTCTTCAAGTTGCTACTACGTTAATCTTAGCAGCTCCTCAGAAAACCTCTCCGGAAAATCGCGCGAACGCCCAGGCTACCAAAAAACCACACTTTCACCTACTCGGCCGAAGATATTGCGTCCCACCCCAATGTTTGCTGTGCATTTCTTTTATCATCCCATCATACTCAAAATTTCCTCTTAGGTGAAACTCACCTACAAAGATCTCATCCTCGTCGCTCTCTTCAGCGGCGGTGATTACCACAAAGGTGCCGACGGATGCGGTATCACTGCTGCCATAGGCCTTGCGCGTGCAGGCTTTGGTGACAGCTTGGTGGCTAAAGTGAAGTCTCTAGCTCTCAGTGTCCAGCATACCGAGAACAAGCGTACAAGGGTAACGCTCCATGGAAAGGAAAAACAAGAGTTGGACAACTTCCTGGCGAAGTGGAGATCCGAGGTCGTCGAGGAAACTCCGTACCAACTCGCGCAAATTCTTGTCAAGAAAAAACACACGAGCCGCCAACAGTATCATTGCTATGGGTACAACACATTCCCGATATCGACGTCCTCATGGCCTACATCAACCCCGTTACAAGCGAGGAGCGTGCAGTCGCGAAGGCAGCCAGAGCGAATCCGACCGCATCCGGCGGTGCAGCACTTACCGCAAATCGTTAACCGTGCCCGGGACGATATCGCCAGGCAGCTTCGTGAAACTATAACTTGGCCCCGAGATCCTAGCGTAGGAGCTATAGCAAAGCTTTGCGAAGACTACTTCGAGTGGGGGTACAAAGAGAGGATGATCTATCGATTCGGGGCGCTTCCTTTGGGACGGTATCGTTTGCAGAGTACTCAGGGCGAGAGACTATCATCAGCGATTGTGGTGAGTTTTCATTACAGCAGAGCGACAGTCACGAATGTAACCAAAGCCTTGAGGACGTCGAATGTCTGCGGAAGACGGACGAGAGATCCTTGAAACCGCATCACAGCCCCTGATTACCAAGATCGCTTTCGACCGCGAGCACATAACGACAGATAACATGTTGGAGTATCGTCTGCAGATTGATCCTCGCCTCCTTGTTCAGGCCGCTGAGAACGGAAATCGAGGGACGTTCGTAGCGCGCCATCGACAGGTTGGGAGCGAAGAGGAAGACCTTTGACGGTCTCTTGAGGACAAGTGCGACGGCCAAAGGCGAAGAGAGCCGGTGGATCCTAATATCTCCCCGAAAAAACGATACTATGGCTGCCTGCGTGTATGGTGGAGAAAGGTTATCCTGAGCTCGCGAGAGGGTACGGAGGATGCAAAACGCCTCAAGAACTGGTGAAGAAGGTCTATACGAAAGGTACAGGACGAGCTAAAAGCACGACCACGAATAAGGCCAAATCGAAAGCGGAGTCGAAGTCCCGGGCGAAGGCATCCAAGGAGGGCGACGAGAGATTACTTCACGAGCGCATGAAGAGCTGTCGAGGAGCCCGGTCATCACTCCTAATGTTACCCCAAGGAAAGCGAAGACTGGCCGTGTCGTGGGAGGATGGACTGGCTCATTTCGTTGGGCCTCCCGGGGACGGTCAATAACTTGCGCATCTTCGCTGCCAGCAAGACATCGATACCTAGTGACCTACGCACACCAGAAAACTCCAGCTTGCTTCTCGCAATCCCGTCCACTTTCCGGCGCACTGGAACCCCCGCTGCCGAAAACGAAAGCCAAGATCAGCAAAAACATCCCAGTACAAGCAAGGTCGCAGCACTCTTTGAGGGTGCAGGAGATCAATATCTTCAAGGACCTCATCACCAAACGAAGGATCAGGTAGTTTCAGCGAAAATGTTTCCAGACCGAAACCCTCTCTCTCTCAAGAGCAGCGGGTTCTTCTCAGGGGAACCTAGTACCCCCTACTTTCTCGAGAGGCGAACCCTACCGAACCATCCGAAGCCCCGTACACGAATATCTTCCATGCAGCGCCATGCCAGCACGCTCTGTCAGACGCTGAAGACCCCACACCCCCCTACACAGGCTCGGGCTTGCGAAATGCGGCTCAAACCCTATCTCCACCAACACCACTCGCACAAGTACATGGAAACCCACACCCCTTTTCCCATGTCAAGAGCTCGACTTCTTCGCCACCCCCCCGACTCTCTCCGAACCCGAGCCTCTACCATCCCGAGCCTTCGTCACCTTGGCCGCCGCCGCACCCCGCGTACGTCCTATACGTCCTCACTCAAGGCCGCCATGCCACCGCCTCCCTCCGCGAGCGGCACCTGGCACAGACGAATTGCAGGAAGAATCTGCCGCGCAAATCCAAGAAGGCAAGCCTCTCGCCGCGCACACGAGTGTTAGTGCCCAGCCCATCCCTCCCGACGAGCAGCGGACGAACATGGCGTTCTCACGGAGCCCTTGAGCCGCTGCGGCTGCATTGCCCAAGGGGAAGGCGAACTGCACTGCGCACCTCGACGTGCCGTTGTGAAGGATAGTGGCTCGCCCGCGATCGGGTGATGTTCGAAATCTCGAGCGACTCGGATTCCACCATGACACCTCCGCGCCTGCCCGGCAAAAGAACATAGTGAAACACCATTGCTCACTGTGAAGAAGCCTGGCGCGGCTGGTTGGCGGAGGGGAAGCGTGCATCAGTCCGCATTGGGCTTTCAGCGGACGTCGATGTCATCTCTGAAAATTTGGTGTTCGGAACTGATTCTTCACGTCAGGTTGGATAGGCCTGAATAACATTCCTATATGATGACCCCCTTTGAATATCCGCTGTTAGATTGATCGGCACACTACGTATACGAGTACATGGGCACTATTGAATATACCGGTATTATGCATGCGACGAAAACCTATGGATACACTAACATGAAACCAAATGCGTGCTAAGGACAATGACCCACAAACTACAGTTTAGAAGATACACTCGTCAAAATGAAGTGGTGAAATCTCTGAAGGATTCCTGGCCCATAATGCCGTCAATCTTCTCGGGCACAGTTTGAGGACGGAAACCTGTGATCGGAATCGTTTGATGGTCTGAACGTCGGGATCGCCAGTTTGGTGATCATCTCGACCTGGGCAGTGTCGTTCTGCGTTGCGCTGGTAGACCTCCTCAGGACGAACCAGTCGGTCAGCAGACTGAGCTGGCGTACGAGTAACGGAAGCTTGACCGCCGAAATGAGCTTGAACTCCCCGATAGGCGTGAACTCGGGCATTCCGGAGGGCGCTAACACTGGATGGATCAGTGACTTTGAAGTACTCGTTTCTCTGTGGAGATTGTCCGAGAACGCGGCAATGCAATTCCTCCGCGAGAATGTGGTGGCTCTATGACGATGTTGACGAACTGGAACTGGGTAGAGAGCGTGTCGAACTTGTACGGGTAACCAGAGTCGTTCCACACGATCCGAACCCAATCGTTGCCGATATGTCGCTTCTTGTTGGTGTATCCTTCCGCGCTTGTCGGCATGAGCGTCGCAGTATGGTACAGAATTTGGCCGATATCGTCCCACCACGCGTACGCATAATCGCCATCTTCGTCTGGGTCCAAACCACCTGCGTATACGTCGACCCTGTCCGCGCAAGTCGATGAGGCGACCGAGCCCCTCGAGGACCGAGTATAAGCTGGTGATAGCCATGGGTATTTTCTAGGGATCTCCCTTTTCTGTGGTCTGAACCTGGGGCGACATACATGATACCGACCTTGTGCGTGTCTATGACAGGCATACGGTCGATAGAGCGGAAGAAGGCTGGTAACCGAGAAGAGTCCACGACAGGGCGACCTAAGGTGGGATGGCCTGTTATCAGGGTACGATGACAGCTGGAGCGCAAGGAAGCTAGGGTCGATGCTAACATCTTTGCGACGGTGATTGAGAGGGTTGCAGACTGCCGACCAGACATAGCCATTGATGGGGGTCTGGGGTAGACTGCTCGATGTTTCTCTTTTCTGCGATGGTCTCGAATCTCCTGTTACCGGACCTAGAGTCAGCGTGCTTCAAACATGTATCCCCCCGACGCACCTCCATCATAGCATCGTCGTCAGACGATGCCGCCGACCCCTTGGTCGGGTCCGTCGGCCTGTCCATGGTCAAGGCAGCGCAGACAGAAAGCAGGTCTGGATCAACGTCACCCAAGTGTCACCATAGGGAACGTTTTCAGCCCTGCAAAGGAACTTTGACAGCCCTGAAGCCCTGCGCGAAATCACTTCCACCCACCCACGTTTTTTTGCAGGGCACGGATGGTTGACGACGGAGTTTACGCGAGTATCCCAAGTCTTCTCTGCGAGGGCTGGCTCGGAACCGGTCGGCGTCGTCGATAGCGGATGCATCATGATGATATCGCTCAACATCGATGTGTGCCGGTCTTGGGTCGGCACTCGCATAGGTTTACCCTCCGTTGCAAGCCAGTCAAAGCAGACCTCATGTGGTTCATCGAGTTCTTCATTCCCTTCGTTAGCAAGGAGCAGGCTGGCGCGTAATGTATTTGATGTGGCGAGGTCGATCCGGTATCTTCACAGGCGAGGAACCACAAGTAAACAATGTAGTACCGTGGGGGCCATGCCAACCAGACGTGTTAGTTATGATAGAGCGCTACCTGAGGATCGTGAGATGAGAGTCTGGCCGTTGGGTGGCGAAAAAAGGTTGGTGCTGCTTGAGATACTGCAAAAGCAACGCCCCAAAGACCAATCTTTGTAATCAGCCTCCGTAAAGTTACTAGCTGGGGGTGGGAGCGCAGAAGAGCGAGCCGATGATGGCGAGGAAGGTCAATGATATGTTGTACGGCCATGGTCGGATTCGACATGATTTGTGAGGAGCTTCTTCTGAGAAATCCGGGGCAGATATTTCGGTCCAATCGAGGGCTGTAGCCTCGAATGCATACCAGACAGGGACACAGCGCGTGAAGGCACGCCTTGATGGTCGAGGAGCGAGCCGTTAAGGCCGGAAAGGAATGTTTCAATGAAGGGTATGGCGTAGTTGGGGTCTCTCTTGAAAACAGCGTTTTTTGTAGCTGACAAAGGATAGTTAAGAGTATGGTAGTAGGCGATTCCTTGGGCATCTCGTGAGATGATCCCCTCAGGCCAGCGGTCAATTGATGCTTGCGAACGTTGGTCCAAAAATGCTATTGCATATCGTTTGAAGCAGCTCGTTCAAGATCTTAGCGGAGCCTCGGTCCACAAAACAGGTGCTTATTGGCCAGCTGGCTCGGGAGATGACAGAGGACACGTATGATAGGATGTCCCCAGTCCCGTGTCGGTCTTGATGATATCCCAATTGGACCGTGGGGTTGAGGCTTTTAGGAATCAACGACATGATGAAGAAATCCTGCGCCCATGCGGGCCGTCGGGATCATAGGAAGCTAGACGCGCACACTGGGCGTGTCCGCACTCGGCTCGTAAGAGGCTGGAAAGGGAAAACAGTCTCGGGGAAAGAGCCTACCACAGTGGGGGCATACCTTCGGTGATTTCAGGCAGTTTGAGTGGAGACAGAAGGGTAGGGGACATGACTCGTGACGGAGCGCTAGGACTTGATGAACCGACGTTTGAGCGACTCATACTCGAGCCGTCTCGACACAGACGGTTGTCCACCACGCCCCCTCGAGAGCCGTCGACCAATGCGTTCTGGCTGAGTAGGGCATCGTGTCGGTGCTCTAGCCCTTCGCAGGTCATGGTCGTCAAAAGGCCTGTCGTCGAGAGCACTGTTGGGCCCTTGTCCTTTTCTACCCGACCGATGAGTGTGTGGAGAGTGGTTCAAATGTAGCCCATCCTGGTCGTAGTCTCGCCGAGGCTATAGTAAGAGTCGGTGTTCCCGGTACGGCGCGTAAACGCATTTACAAAACTGGCAAGACAACGATCTTGACTTTTCGTTACATGAACGGTTGCTAAGAGTGAGGACTAAAGTCTTGAATATGCGTTCGGGCCAGGTCAAGATGTCCTTGTGAAACATCGCGGAAGGACGCGAAGGCGAGTTGAGCGGCTGGGTGACTGAAAGCGTTCTACAAGGGCCACTACCGCGCCTACCGCCTTTTGGATAGAGCTGTTTGTCTGGTGTCGGACTGCTAGTCTCAGTGTGAGGAACGGGCTCTGCTGGGTAGGGTTGGTGTGCGATGGAGCGAACGAGAAGGAATGGCTAAGAGGTAAGGGACGAGATGACCGAGACATCACAGATGGAATGCGCGGGAAATCCTTGGATGGTGCTCGGGTAGTTCTGAATGCATGCAGAGATAAAATGGGAGATCCAGCGTTTGTATGCGATGAGGGTTGTGAAGGCCGGGGAGGCAATGGCAGAGGCTGAGATAAATTCGGGCTCTTCGTCCTGGGGCTCCTTGGTCCCGCCTCCGATAGGAAACTGAACGATATCCTCCGCGACGGGTATCAGTTTCCTTCTCTAGACTTTCAGCCTCCTCTGCCTCTTGACTGTCTCCTTTGATTGGGGTCAGATCCGCGTACCCTCAAGGTTCCTGTAAGGACAATTTCATCGCCCAGCACACGCCATATGATGATTGCTGTTTGATCATCTTTGAGGTCGGCGTACTGCTCTTTCCACACTGTGTGAAAACGAGCTTTGCGAGAGGGCGGCCTGTACACTGAGATATCCTTGACAAACTGCCAGACCGACTGTAACACATGCCATGACTTGCTTGTCTAGTTGCTGAACGGTGATCTGTGTAGAGGTCACACAAATCGAGGAGAACCAGTATGCCAGTTGTCGAGCCACGATGGCGTGGTTGGAGGAAAACGCTGATCTGTCTTCTCTGACATTGTGAAGACTAGTATGGGCGGCTGTCTGCGATCAGGGATCTATTGCTCAACGATGGACGAGCGAGAATGACTGATGGAAGGACAGTATGTAAAGGAGTGACCGAAGAGATGTTCCTGAGTCGAGCCCAATGCGACAGGACCGACGGAATGTCAATCTCGTGTCTGGTTTGAACTGGTGGACATGTCGGCTTGAGATAGAGCATACGAAGCGGGGTGCCATCATGATACCTTCAGTATCATTAGAGCGTGTGATGAAGCTAATCGGTCGTATAACGCACCTCTGCTGTTTGATTGTAAAGTCGTCAATACTTGCATAACTTCACCAACAGTCTCGTCGACCTCTTCGCTTAATCAAGCTCATCATTGATGGAGTCAAATGCTTGAGTATTATGTCCTTCAGGATCCCCAGCGACCTCGCTGAGTATGAGCTCGCAAGGGTGCCGCAGACTACTATCGACAAGTTGCGCGACATTCAACCATTCCTTCAACGGCGATACACAACACGCTACGGAAGCGGTTTTTTTTTTTTTTTTTTTCGGTTCAGCAAAGATCCCATGTGGTGATGTCGTCCTTTTGTTCCCATGCGCGGTCCAGCAGCTCGCGATCAATCTACCAATGCACCGGGAGGCACCCGACGCCGTATAGTTGACTGAGCTCGTCCGCGAGATATAGGCCCTCGCGACAAGTCGAGACATCAGGACGCGTCCGAATTGGACGTTCGAAGGGTTCGTAGAGCGCCGAGAGAAGTACGAGCCGATGTTGCGACATCTTCGAGCTTTTCCAGGGAGGAAAAAGGTTCGGGATCGGGATACAGGTCGGTATTTCAGGATGAACCGTACAGAAGACGCTGAATATGGGCCTGTGACGAGGGAGTCGAGAACCGCAGTTATCTGTTTCTCAACAACGTTTTCGTGTTCGGTATCCCGGCGTTAAAGACATAGCGAGGAAGGGGGGATGCGCTAAGTACGATAGTGATAGTGCCCTGAAGAGATGCTGCAGGATTGGTTTCTTAAGTGTATGGGGGGCTATCGCTTTTAGGCGGATTCTAAGGTAGCCGAGGTATGCCTCACAGCCAGTCCATTCCGACGGTTCCGTCGTCAGCGGTATGGGTGGTTTCGATTACCACCTGAGGGATAGAACACAGAGGACTTGGGGATGTCGATGATGTTTTTTTGGGTGGAACGCGGCTTGAAGATGGTGGATTGACTAAGTGGGGTATCACCGAACGGCGAAGACGGGCATGGGTGAGCTATTCCAACTAGTAGCCAGCGACCAGTCGATGAGATGCCCAAAGAGTTGCAGAATAGATCCAGTGTCACTTTCCGCTATCACACTTGACACAAATTCGGCACGGCTCACGAGCGAACCGAGAAGCTCGATCATCGCGTTCGACACTGCGCTGACGCTCGGCCCCACGCTCTTCACCCCGATAGACCATCCTTCGTTAAGACCGGAGAATGCCCCCCTCGATCCATGTCCGCAGGATTTCCAGCAAAGTGGACTCCATTCCCAAGTGGTCTCCGAGCCCGAAATGGATGAGTGAGAGCAACGCCTTGAACCGCGGCTCCCAGAGATCGCGCAACCCAAGGGATCGTAAAGTTCATGAACAAAGAAAGGCATGTGAGGCGGTCCGCCGTTTGAGGGAGATATGTCCACTGTTATCCCAATACGCTGCCAAGACGTCGTACCCCGCTGCCTGCAGAGATAGAGGCGATTCTGCAGAGCACAGGCCGGCGAGGACAGGGCTGATAAGAGCTAAACGAGGCGGAGGCGTGTCACTGGATGATAGTAAACTCGCCAAAGCGCGAGCATGGTGAATAGACGGCACGGCAGGGGGAGTAAGAGCCTCTATGTGAGGGCATCGAGAGATAGAGGCACTGTTGGCTCAGGCGGCGGCGCGGCGACGGTGTCTGTCCTGCCACGCCGCCCAGTTAAAAGGCGTAAAAAGCCGTGTATTGGATCGTTGTCGAGTTGGGCGATTTGCATCTTCAACTTGAGAAAGGCATATGAGACTGCGGTGGCCCACAACAGAGGTCATATACGCGACATTGCATACAGGCTGACTGTACTCACCTGAAAGCCAGCAGATACGCCTTGATACTAGATTATAAGACCGTTATGCGCGCTGTATGACCCTGCATTGCAGAACGTAAGGGGACTTGCACGAATGGCGTGAGTTGTGCAGTACTTACGGCACTGCGCCCTCGTGCTCGATTACAATCGTTAACCCAGTTTTTTATTCAGAGATCTGCGCTTCAAAGAATGAACGGTCTTAATTCCAGGTGTTGTTTATCAAGAAAATAAGTACGTGAAGAAGTATGTTCACAGAGTCTGGAAGGTCGTAAGAGCAAAGGACAGAAGGCCTTCACGCGCACGCCGCAAAGGGTCGAAAAAGCATCATTGGCGGGCGCGCGAAGTTCAAGCGCGCCCGACAACGATTGGCAGGCAAGCCGATCCCCGGACCCCAGGCACTACAGCAGCCGAAAGTAACAAAAATAATAGTGCGATCTGTGATTCGTATTCCAATTGCCATTCAACGTTTATTTAACACCTATGCACGCCTACGGGGATCTTTCCTTTCGCAGTAACTGCTCCAAAAATTGTATCGACAGCGGTTTCGAGGGCCGGTATGGTAAACTCCAATGTCGCCAGAACAGAGATAGGACGTGTCCGCCTGCAGGCCGAGCACGTCGTAAGGTGCACATGTCGAAACCACGACTACTTTTGCAACCTCCCTTCAAATTCTCTAGTACCTTCTTGAAACACTCAATCTGCCATCCACCTTTGTCGAATCCGTTACGCGTAGCGAATACGACTGCGGCGACGTTCCAGAGATATTCTTGTGTAGACGGAGAGATAGTGGTCTCTTGCGAGTATATGGCGTGGTGCACAGTCGTGTGTTTGGACATCGCAGCGGCAAAAGCTGTGTATGACGGACCGGCAGTGTTGCGCACTCTACCCGCTCCGTCGCGCTGTAGACCCTCGGCATCGTCCACAGCGAGGTTCACGCTCTCCATAATTGGCGTGAACACCATGATCGTGGCCCTCTGTAGCGGCAAGCGGGTAAAACATCGTCTGGATTCTGTACGAGAGTCATGGACGCCGCGTAGGCCTCAACTTGTTGCTCAACGTCGTGTGTTTGGCCTTCAGTTGAGTCCATCGCAACGCCCAGGTCAAGAGGTCCGACAGTACGTCGTCCCATGAGCCCACAAATTCGTCTTTGAGGGCAGAGACGCGCTCCCCACTCATCACGAGTTGTTTCAGTAGAGAGCCGACATTCGCGAACTGCAGCATATGTCTGCTCCAGAGCGCCGACGTGCCGACGCATAGTATGCAGATCATGACGACGTCCCGCGCCCGCTTCGAGTGCCATGACGGCGCCGCCCTCAGAGCTATACTTCTCTGCTACACGGTACGGCTCCATTTCCAAACAGTCCGTGACGACGACGCCCTGGAAGCCCCATCTTGTTGCGAAGGAGGTCGGTGACTGTAGTGATTGTGCGAGACAATGAGCAGGGTGTATCGTCGCCGGTGACAAGAGGGAGGGCCATGTGTCCGGTCATAATTGTGGCGACACGGTTGTCAATAAGATGTTGGAAGGGGACGAGCTCGGTTGTGCAAGTGTTTCGCTTGTCTGCATGATGCGCGGTAGACTGAGATGAGAGTCTACGTGGGTGTTTCCGTGTCTCACGTGTCCGGGAAGTGTTTTGCAGACGGTGCTATCTTGTGTTTGGAGAGACCGCTCGAAACAGCCTGGACGAATAATGCGACTTTCGCAGGATCTGGAGTCAGTCAGCTAAAATCTAATGTTAGGACCATGTTGCAAGTACGCGTACCGTCACTCAACAAACGACGAAACAGTTATTCTTTCCATATATCGTCAAAACTTCGAGCGAACAACGACTGCCAACCGGCTGCGATTAAGCCAGTTTTGTGGAGGCTGGCTCTGCGCAGTACGCACCAATGACTGATTACGATGATCCGAGTTAACGTCCGCACTTACGGGGCTATAGCTACTCGATGTTTCAGGATCGGTGTGGATTGAAGTATTATAGAGAGCCTACACCCAGTTGAGCCAGCCATGCATCTTCATTTCCGCTGCAGACGCTTCAGTGACCTGTTCAGCCAGTTCTACAGACCCAGTCGCAGCGAGGGGCCATGGCACCGGGACTTAGTTAAGGATGGATCAGGTTGTTATGTAGTAGATAAATTCATACGACAAAACTTACAAATTGGGTACCTGACACACCAGGAACGTTCTGACATGGCCGGACACAAGTCCTACAAATCGCCAGGCACCTTAGAACTGTACCCTATCCATATCCGACAGACACCGATTAACAGTGGAACGCAACCGTTCTCCTGGTCTGTGCACAATACATAAGAGGTCGTATGTATGTCCATCTCATCTTTGGCGCATTTGCTGGCTGTAAGCTACCGCACCAAATGGTGCACCTGCTGCAATATCTGGCGCGGTCTACATCCCGATCTTAGCTTCATTCCTCTCATTCTCCTTAGATATTTTTGATAGCTTAATACCGAACGTTGCGCTTGCATAAGGATTATGTACCTGCTGTATGATATTAGGTGAGTTCAATATGGGCCATAGTCCAGATATGTCCCACTGCTACCACAACATAGCTTATTCAGTCTATAAGCTTCTAGCAGCACCCTCACCTCACTTCAAGCCCGTGAAAGACTCTGAACACGAATGCTTTCCGAAGTGATCAAGTGGCACAGTCTATCTCAATCTGTAGCACCTACCATGGCACAATTCTCTCTGTAGTACCTTCGTCTAGCTCTGTCATGTGTGTGATGGAAGGATTACAAATGAGCGATATAAAACCAAAGCCTGAATAAGGTAGAAGCCATCGGCCAGTAGTTGCAGGCACATGCAGGGAGGGATCGGACCGGTGTGACCAGCACGCGAAATTAAGAACTCGGCTTTTACCACCAGGAATATCGACAATCGGTGTGCTCCGCTTCTCGTGAGTGGCACTTATCCCCTGGAGACGCGAGAGTACCGCAGTGTTCCGTGGCATGTATCCCTTCCATGCTCCTTGGATATGTTGATGCAAGACCCTACAGAAATTAGCAACAGTTTTGAACTGTATCATGATTGGATGACCAGATAAACTTTAACATCCTTATGCCCAACTGACTTTTTTTTATTGACTGAAAGAGAGAGAATGGGCAAGCACACGGGGGGAATAGACACTTAATCAAATTGAATAAGTGATACAGCCAAGAAAAAACAAGATTGACAGTTACAGACAGTCGAGAGGTATGTACGTGACAAAGATCGGGAAACAAATCGATTAGAGTACGCGCAATTTAACTTGGTTGACGGCACCGCACGAGGTTGTGTCTCCACTTGGAGTATAGGAATTACTCGATAGGACCCTCCTGCCGCGCGTCCGTCTAACTAGACGTCGGACTTTCTTCTTGTACGCTGGTGGGGTCCTTGGGCATGAGCATCTTGCACAATGGTATACGTGTGGTATAATGACCGTACCGGGGATAATCCTCTCGCACTTCCCCCTTTGCGGCATCCACATTCGCCTGGACTGTCGGTACCATTGGCTCTCTCGGCGGAGATGCAAAGAAACACATCTGAGAAGCTAAGAGGAGGACGTGAAGTTGAGCGCGCGCTCGAGGGGATAGTGAGGACGAAGTAACGGCACATAGACTCTACGACCCTTGTGTGCACTGTACTGGCAGCCATCGCGATCGGCAAAAACGATTCCTCATAGACTCCATACTGAATCCTCACCAGAGTGGAGTGCACTTTGGATCAAGCGCACGTAATCGAAGTGAGTGCGTGATTGTTTGTGCTCTATGGCTCACCAGATTACAGATAGAATGCAAACATTGCCGTTGTCGGATAGACTTATACCCAAAGAGGTCAGATAGATGTTTCTGATCAACGAGGGCAAGGCCATTACTATTGGGGTTACGCCACATACGGGGTGATGAAGCGAAGCTTGGGGGGTAGGGTTCAGAAGAAAGTCTTCGGGAAAATGTAAGACGTGCTTGAAGAATCCACCCCTCACTGACGAATTTCGACGAGGCTTTAAAGGTCATGCGCCCATATATTTCAGCGACATGACTAAAGCAGGACGCACTATGAGGGTATCCGGCGAGTAGCTAGCTGGCCTCAACCATAGAGTTCCATCAGCGCCGCGTGCCACACAACGAACAGACCTCTACCGGCATGATCTATTGACCTCCCACTCGTCACTAAGTTTTGTCATCGACAAGAGTACCATTTGAAGTCAGAGACATGAGTCTTGACGTGAATCACTTCGAATATGATCGACATGAGTCATGAAGCGACTGACGTTGGACCCATATTAGACATCAGAGGCCATATCTGTTGATCTGGCTGTGAAGACAGGAAGCCTTGCTTCTACAATTGGTGCGGTCGTGGTGTTCCCTAGGGGGGGGTTCGTTTTGTGACGGGGCTGACGGGTTTCTTCTGACGGTGCCCATGACAGGTAAGGGGTGGGGGGGGGTGCCGCGATGCGGTGACGCCGCGGGCTCTGGCGATGTCTATTTCGTCTCTGCAGCTCATATAGATGAGAATGCCTCAGACGAGAAATCGATGGGCAGAGCCAGAGTGCGATGCATGGAGGTAGTATTGGACGTTCGCAGCGGTCAAGATAATATAAATGTGCAAGTTTGAGCAAGGGGGGGGGGGGGGGAAAGTCTCGCCGAGCACATGGCATCGGCACTCCCAGCAGCGCTGGACCCTAACGGACAACCGTGCCACGCGGCTTTCACGTAGTCTTTCGTATCTCAAAAACCATTTCAATGCGGACTAAGGTGCTTTGACACCGCACGTTAAAATAGTACCATGGCCTGATGAAAGTACTCACAAATAATCTTCTCTGGAGTCATAGTAAGCCGTCGACCCTAAGTGTATACCTCAAAATCCAGAGATTGATGGCGGGGTCTCCCTGACGCTCACCGGCGTTACTGCCCAAGCACGGGGTTATTGGTCGACCATGACCGAGTCTCCTCCAGAAATTAGCACAGAATTGAAGAAGTGAGCCCGACCGTTGTGAGACCAGGCTATAGACTAATGACCACCAGAGTAACCTTGGAGGAGAGAATGGCGCGAAAAATATCGTGTTTCAGTGCTGGGGAACAACGAAAGAGCGTTGCAGCAGAACGACGAGCGCGGTACGTCAGTCCGTGCTCTGTAGGGAAACTGTCGTCTTGATAGGAATCTTTTTTAGGCTGCCTTGAAAGAGTATCTTCAGCAACCTTTACTCGATACTCTGCTTAAACTAGTTACAGCGAGTGGTGTGAACCATATACCCTGCGCCGGGCAAGAGCCTCCCACCAGTTAGAAGCCTCATAGCCCAGATGGCCTGGTCTTGATATACACCCATGGAGACGCACCAAGACTCTA
Source organism: Phlebiopsis flavidoalba (assembly GCA_035772785.1). Taxonomy (NCBI): domain Eukaryota; kingdom Fungi; phylum Basidiomycota; class Agaricomycetes; order Polyporales; family Phanerochaetaceae; genus Phlebiopsis; species Phlebiopsis flavidoalba. The sequence continues at coordinate 193,400 of JAOCPU010000058.1, forward strand.
TACGATACCATTCAAACATACTCAAAGCCGACTGGGACCCCAACTCCCCCCCACAAGGACCATCTACAAGGCGTATAAGGGCACGTCGATGAGTCATGGCATGTGTATTGACGTGGTTACAGCGCAGGGCAGCGTTGTATTGTATCGGTGAACTCATGGTCCCTTTTGGGAAGCCAGGTATCGTCTGTATCATTTACTTCACGTACATAAATAAATGCGACAATCGTTTAGGCTTTATGTCACTCATGATAGAAAACGACCTCGAATGCCCTCCGTGTTGTCCAAATCAATGTCTCAGGGTGTGTGGGGCTCATGCACTTCGCATGCTTGATTAGCTTCAAGACCCCCGTTTTTCTTGACCCACACCTTGTAGACGATTATCATTCGATTTACAATGCCTCTTTCCTCACCTTGGAGAAGGCTGTAAGAACTGCCAAAGCGCGCGAGTCTCACTGATTCTCTACTCAAGGATGTGATCAAGCAAGCACGAGTCCTCACTGAGCGGACAAGGCCACGCCGGTCAATCATCGTGTTCCTGCTTGTGGTGTAAGTCTTAAATGTGCTAAATGTCGCCCCATTTCGGACTGACTCGATCTATTAGCTGTTTTGAGTATTTAGTTCCCCGTTCGGAGACGGGGCCAAGAGTCTTTCCGACGTCGAGCAAATACTGGCGCTCTGTGTGCGTCAGCTCGATTTAGCTGATCAAACCTACGCGAACTGCCTTGGCGAAATTGGCTGCTCATGTCCTGAGCTCTACTCAGACAGAGTACGCGGTGTCGCTTCCGGAACCGATCCCGAAGCAGAGCAAGAAGGGGGACCGGGATTTAAACCAAGACCAGGGCAAACGGAAGTCTCGCGGCTCCTCTGTGCAAGAGATGAGACAGTCTCCTCACACTCCTCAAGAGATGCTTTGCCAGCTTTCTGTCCAGTTCAATAAGCCAAAACGCGACTCGCAGGACTCGTGTAGGCATCTTCGATTGCTATGTTGCCCTTCTACACGCCCTCGGAGTCAAGTTAGTCGAAACAAACTATGCGCTGATTATCAACCATATCATGACGGAGATTTATTTCGAATACCCGCACCACAAGCTCTCGGCTATGATATCCTCTTCGTCCGAAACTGGTGGCTATCCTTGTGCGAGACCTCATTCGGTGTGAGGAATGTTAGGCGAGCAAGCACAGAATCACGTCGATCCAGGGACATTTCGAACGCATATTTGAAGAGGTGGCCCGCCATGCATGCCCGGACAGAGCGCTCCCAATCCTCATGTTCTCTTGTGGTAGCATTAACGAGAAGTTGCGGCATTGCTGTACGAACAACTCGGTACGCGCCTAATCCCGTTCAGGTGCGTCGGTAATTGCAGATTGTGTTCTTATTTGACATAGGGGTTCTCATTGCTCGTAGGATGCTTTGATGGACCCAATGATGACCTGCTTTCACACCCGTTATTTCATACAGTACCGTCGTCAGTGCTAGCATGGACACTTCGGTGCTTTCTGCTATTCTACCCACTAAACCGCTCAGTCTGCCCAAAGTCCTCCTCAATTCTCGTTGAAACTGCTGCAGAACGACCTGACTGCGCTGGCTACCCCTGGGCGGCTCCTTCTCACATTACGAATGCACCAGCGTTCTTGGTCGCGCCTACGCGCCTCGCTGGTCTCCTCTCGGTCATACCAAAAACTTGGCCCATCAATACGGTCGTCATCGACATCAGCGCGAATGTGTTCTATATTGCTGTAAGTAGCAACTATTGAATCGTGCGTGCAGGACCGCATGATGTCAAGGTTGCGAAAGGTCGAAATCGAAGTTGCCTGGACACTAGTCGCCCTCGCTCATGACACTCGGTCCAAACTGTTTGTGCGAGCGCACTTGCCGCCAGCTCCTGGTTTTGTGGCGCAATGCGCTACCGAAGCCTACTACAAAATGACGGTCTTGTCAGGTAAGGGGAGCGCACGGCGGAATGGACGTTCCTTCTGAGCGTGCGGGAGTATGCTCTTCGCGCGGTCCTATTCTTTCCTCGTGCCACAACTCTTCCTCCGAGCCTCCACGCCTCACGGCAAGACGTTGCGCGACGCGTGACGTCCTGTAGTGACGAACGCCCTTTCAGTTTGCAAACACCTTCTCATTTCGCAGCGTGTCGTCGAAGAGACCGTACACGATGGCAATGTCCCTAAGAAAAACCGCGGGGGCTCAGTCTAGGTCTCGGTCGATGCGCTATTTCGATCTAGAAATTTATCAAGGCGGTTCATGGCCCATCTCCGGCGTATCTAAGGGTCTCGGAGACGACTCAAATCTTCACGTTGCTCCAATCTGCTATATCCCTGTTCTCGCACGAGGCACAGAGGGGATACAACCCGGGTCTTCAGTGCAGGCCGCCATCGCTGCTTCTTCGGGATCTTTCACGAGCGTGGTGGCAAAGCACGGATTGCTTACGCATATGTGTGTCACGGACGTCAACGTTGACGAGGACTCGCCGACGGACTCTGCTGAAACTCAAGGTGATTGGCTGAACAGGGATACAATTTCAACGCGGGTGGATTCGATATGATGACCATTTATGGATTAATGAAGTCCCGAGTCGTTAGCTTGTGCTCAATTCTCTAAGCTTGGCAGTACCCGAAGTGCAGCGCAAACCCATCATTCGGTCTCTCGAACTTCCGATCCTCTCGTCATCTGCCAGAGCCCACACTGACTCAAGTAGATGGCCCAAAGAGGGGACTCACGAACGCCCGCGTCTACAATGGCCGTCGAACGACGCAATTTCGACTTTTTTCCCAGTTGCTCTCCCCTGCAAGATCGCACGCGTCCATGACCAAGGAACCGTGGCCCGCAGCTCATTGAAGCTACAAATTCTGTCAAGACAGATCGGAACAACGCGGGTCGCAAAGCAGTCTGTTTTGATCAATAGTGCTATCGCGGTTGTGTGCTACGCCCTACGTCACGCCTTCACGCCAGACGAGGCAGTGTGGCCGAGTTAATGTAGGCCATCCGGCGGTATCTGAGCCTCTTGCTGACCTGTTGAACGGTGTAGAGCTTCGTGTAATGTCGAGCATTATCTATGTTTTCTGTCACCGAGATCATCAGACAGTCCTCCGTTGATGGTGACGTTCTGCTGCGCAATGGGCCGGAAGTGAAGCTGATTAGGATCGCTTGGGCCAGTCTCGCGGGCGGGGCATCCAACTTCCTGCACTAAGGTTCAGTATCAAGACTCTGGTACAAATGGGAAGTCGTCAATAACCGAGACGCCTTATGGGGCGCGCTGGGATATGTGCATTGGCTTGTTTCTGGTGCGGATATGATGGACCAGGCGATTCGGTGGTATTGTTGCGGCTTAGCCCCCACTTCTCAAAGACGACGAATACACCTCCCTACATTGTCGGCTCTATAAGGCCAATGAATCGCTCAACCCTGTCGTCAGGTCTTTTGTTGTCGTGATGTCGGGCACTATCGGCGAGTCCATACGATCGCAGGCGAAGGTCTAGGCGTATGCGACATAAACCGTGCCAAGTTACTCCTACGGACTGCTTTTCCGAGTTTTTACATGCTGGAGTCAGCATGAACCGGCGAGGGAGGATCGCTAAATTACGTCAATATGAAGGGAGAAGCTGGCCCCTGTAATCAAACGCTCTGTCAAGCCACGGATGCTGTAATCATGTTGTACGGCCCACGGCCCATAATAATTATTATTATTGCGATATAATTATCACATTCAAATCAGAATCTAGCACGAACAAGATCGCTTGTTCTAGATTCTAGTTCGCCAGTGCCGTTTCGACAGGAAGACGATGTGGATTTGCGTAGTGAGGCAAATCAAATGCGATTCAACATTTTGCTGATCTTCGCGGGTCCGTAAAACACATCGAGGTACCGAAAGCTTGTCACCCAGTGATTCGCTTACCGTGGATACATTGTCATCGACGAGTTAAGGCCTCTGAAACTTGCGTCCATCAGACGGGCTTCTGTACCAGGCTTGTTGCAGTAACGGGATGTGATGACACTTTCCCGACCTCGGAGGCGACCAACTTGTGAAATAGAGCTCTTTGCTATGAGCTCGACGACGGGACGATGCTTCTGTCGCTGGGTGTGGAGGGCGGAACGTCATTGTGTCTTGGCTACAGCAAACCGTGGCGTACAACCCGTGTGTCGGCATGGATGTGACCGTGTCAGCGCATCATGTGTCACGCCACGAGCGGCCTCACAGCGGGCGGGTGATAGCTGCGACAAAACGAAGAGTAGTGATCTCTCGACGACGAAGGCCAATCACTCAGTGTTGACTGGCCCTAGAATTACGGCCGAACGGCGACGGTGCAAACTCGCTAAGGTCGACCGCAAGGTGGCGACACAGCTGTTTGCACTCCAATGTCTCCACGAGATTTGGTGTAACTGTCGCGCGTTCTGGACAGGCGAGAGCATCTCGACATTGCAGCTGGCTAGTCGCAGGGCATCAAAAAAAAAACCACTTCAGAGGCTGCTCGTTTCTCGTCTCGCAGATCTAATCCGTATTGCGTTTCACGGCATCTGCAGCTGCATGTTATGGAGATCCGTCTCGAGGGTCTCACGGTTCTGAGAGATGTTATTGAGGTAGTTTTGATCTTAGTCATTCCTGTTGTAGTCCCTCGCTGATTTTGTCGTGACGATTAGATATTTGCCCAAACCCCGGACCCTGACTTCGAGGGAGCATTGCTCTTGGAACAATATCAAGCTCCAGTCACCGCTGCGTTGACTCCGGCATTTTCAGCAGACTCCACACCTGAGATCCTAGCCTCTGCCATCCAAGGCCTGTGGCTATTTTCGTTGGCTCAGGCGTAGTCAAGGATGTGGGTCCGTATGGGACGTATCCTGAAGCTGCTCACGTCTGCGTTGGAACAGTGTCAAGGTATGTCTCTCAAAGCCAGGTGCGATTGTAATGCTCACATGGCGACACAGAGCCGGGGATGCTAAAACTTGGCGAGGCCAGCGATTTGGGGCCCGAATGCATCAGTCATGTTACGCATCGCCACGTTGTCTGCGTGGGCCGAACTTCAAGTCTCCAGTGCGAGCCAAATATACCTAGTGACGGTTATACAGCCATACCGAAAAGCTCTGGCATCACTATGGATAGGCTCGCTGCGAGACTATGCTACCATTCGAGCCGGAACTGAGCTACTGGATGATTCATCGAGCCGGCGGGGTCGATTCCTCTTACGCTAGTCCTGGGAAAAGAGGTGTTACTACCGGTGCGTATTACGCTACAGTGTAATATGTGTGAGCTGAATTTCAATTGTAGTACTATCGTGACGCCTGGTCGATCATATTGCAAGCCGTTACAGCAGCCATGGAGGACAATGATCCCTTCATTAGGATAGCAATTGACGGCCGTGAGCCAGCTGACACAGACTCAAAGTCAGCGACGAATGGCGCCGGCATTGAACAGCCTGCCACGTTCTTTTACGTCCTCTTCGGACTCGTCTTCGAGACGTTGTCAACTTTTCAACACCGGAGTCCGGCTTGCAAAACATCAAAAATACCATTGTGGCGTTACGAGCGCTGAAGAACCTGGTAAAGACAGAGTACGCCGGAAACGCGTTTAAGGATACCCCTATCTTTGAGGAGCTCGTCAACCTCTGCTATCGCATGGCGCTCACCGAGCCAGTAGCGGTCCAAGCCTATCTAGTGGATGCCCTCGCTAGCCTCGCGACGAGCGTTGCCAAGAGCCAGCCCACCCAACAAGATGGGTCTCCGCCGTCTCAAGTACACTGTCTCCGGATCTGTGCCTACGTCCTGCAAAAACGCGCCATCAGCAATTCAAGAGACAAGGCTATCCGTGCGTCGCAGTCTTGCTTTTCTTGCGACCTGTCTCATGTACTCCTGACTAGAGGATCACGCGTCGCCAAATGACAGGATCGCGTTGATCAACGTCGGGTTTGATGCATTTGTTGTCATTGCGGCGGCATGTGAGCCATCTCGCGCGATGGAGTACCGAACAGTTGCGGTCGCGCTTTACCATGGGTACGATGCGCCTCGATAATTGTTTGGCAATGTTACTGAATGCTGGTTTTACAGACTTGCTGAAGGATGAGGTGTCCGAGGCCGATCTCGTGGGGCCTAACTCTACAGTCTTTGAAGAAACTCCTCGAGCAAGTTCCAGAAGTTGTGACTGAACGACTGAAGTATGAGAAGATTGTTCATGGGCTCCTCTCCGGATGTCTGGTCAACATTGACGCGATGAGGTATGTGCGGGGCGCCAACATTCTGCCATAATGCTCATACTGGTGCACGTAGGGGTCGGGACGGCGCGGCGTGTCGGAAGAAGATCAAGAACAACATGCTTGCGGCTGTTCTCATCCTCACCATCCTGCCACCATCTGTGCGGCTCAGCAGCGCCGTCATCGAACACTGTTGCTTCCTCATTTCTCAGCAGCTCGGCGAATCAAACGAGGTTTGCCCTCACTATTTTCCACATGAGTTCACGGCTTATGGCAAACTCAGATGGCGCTGACTGCGGCTCACTGCGCCAAAACGCTCGTCATCGCCTCCGCTGCGGGCAGCCCGTCGCTCAAAACAGTGCGCACGACTGCTCCTGCCGGGGACCATCGAGTGCGTGTCGCCAAGCTCGCGGCGCAGGATGACAGCGCTTCCGAGCCCCGCGCGAAGATCGTCGCTGAAATTTGGAAGGCCTACGCCGCGCTCTTTGCCTCTGCGCCTGACGAGCATCGTGCGTGCCCTCTTCCTCTTCCTTACATCGTTTGTAAGATATTTACTATCTCCCAGGTGCGCGCTTGCATTTGGCGTGCTGCTACCCCACGATGACGCTCCTCCTCGACCCGGGCGCGACGCCGCTTCCACCACTGCATGCGCCCACGACGGCGCAGGTACTTGCGTTCGCGGCCGCTGCGCCGCCCGCGTTCAAGGACGCGACTGGGCGGCTCCCGCCGGCGCTGCGAGAGGCGCTCGAGGCGTCGGTGCGCCAGGCGCTGGGCGGCGCGAAGCCTGTGACGGGCGAGGTGCACCGGCCGCAGATCTCGCTGCGGTCGTTCTGAAGCTCGAATATACGCGGACGTCGATGTGTGTAATTTAAACTTACTGCTGTTGTCAAGCGCCTTGTCACTCGCGCTTTTCTCGCGCATACATTTCGCGCGTCGCACATATATCTGAGAGCCAACCCTGGCCTAGGGTTACGACGACCTCGACAAAGAACACGACATAGCTCGACAACGGCGACAGCTATATTCTTCATTCTACCTCTGCTGTACTATACTTGTGTTCGCGCACACCTGACCATCAATTTCCTTGAGCTGTACCGTGTCTACACCGACCCTCCAGCGACCAGGCATCGGGACAAGGAGAACAACGACCACGAATGGGGGACGAGTGGGGACTGTATCTTTTATGGCACAGAACGTTAGGAAAGATATCAAGGTGGTATTGAGAAGCTAGTAGAGTCGTATTTGTCCCTTCACAGAGTCTAGCATGCTTCAATGCGCACACTCACAGGTAACGGGCCCGGATCGGGTTCAAACAACATGCAACTCACATGTAGCATGCTTCTATATCTCAATATGAGTCTGTAAATGACCCTGGCCAAGTTACACCCTACTCTCACACAACGCACCCTCACGGTCGCCGTTCTCCACGTCGACGAGCTTGATCCCTTGTGCCCAACTAGATCTTCATATGACATCGAAATAAGGGTACTGTGGCCTGAGGATACACCAGAAGAGCATAACACAAGAGAGATCTTGAGCGCAGCTGTCGCCGTTGTCGAGCTATGTCGTGTTCTTTGTCGAGGTCGTCGTAACCCTAGGCCAGGGTTGGCTCTCAGATATATGTGCGACGCGCGAAATGTATGCGCGAGAAAAGCGCGAGTGACAAGGCGCTTGACAACAGCAGTATGGCGCCGTGTGGTAACCCGTGTAGATTGGAGGAAATGGAAACACCCGGATGGGAACGAATAATATACTCGTGTGGTGGTACTCTACAGCTATTGCACAGACAACAAGGACGAAGTAAGCGACGAGCAACGAGGTGCGGGGGTAGATTGCAGTGCGAAAAACGGGAGTTCGTGAGTAGGCGAGCGGGGTATCCTTGGCCGTGTTAGTGCACGACGCCGGCGGGTGGGAGATCCACGCGGCCCTCCTTGAGCCGCTCGCGCATGCGTTTCCGCCGCGGCGTCGATACACATAGTGCACGGGGTGGTTGCCACGGCCGCGAAGGGCTGTCTTCGTCCTCTTCGTCCTCCCTCCAACACCCACGCCGTCGCCCGTTACGCCCCCAAGCTCGCCCCGAACGTCCTCTGCGTGCTCGTAGAACCGATCGTCAGTCCCGGGTCGAACGCCGCTGCAATTGCCTGTTAGCATTAAAACACAAAGGAATATTGATGATACTCACAATCGCTATCCGCAGGCTCTGCCGCCCGCCGCTTCCCCAGCGCTTCGCGCTCGGCCGGCGCACCGTCCTCCTGCCCCTCGCCCTCGGGCTCACCGTGTCCCACCCCGCGTCGTGCGCATCTGCCATGGGCGCAGCCCAAACTCGCGATCGCGCGCGGCCGCGCTCGTCGGGTGCTGTCGCGACGCGCAGCCGCCCGACGGCCGCGACGTATGCGCCGCGTCCGGTCGTGTACCACTGGCTCCAGACGAGTTCGTGTCACGAGCTGCTTTGGTCCCGGCGACGGCGTGCGCGAGCGCGCGAGCGCGTGCTGCGGCTGTGATGCGGGCCTGGTGTGGCGCAGGGCGGGCTAGAGCGGCGCGAGCGCGGGCGGCACGGCGAGCCATGCGCCTAGAGTAACGCGTGCGCGTGCGCGTTGTTGTGGTGGTGCGGGGGCGCGGGGGCACGGGGAGCGGGCCGTGGGGTGCGGGTGCGGGTGCGAGCGGCACGGGGCAGGGGGCGGCAGGGTGCCAACGGTGACGTGAGGCGCGACGCAGGGGAGGGCGAGGGCGAGAGAGGCGGTGGAGGAGGCGGAGGACGCGGCGGCGCCGAGCGCGCGCGGCGGGACTGAGGTTCACGAGCTCCTCGTGTAGTAGAGCTGCTGGCGTGATCGAATCCGCGCGTCTCCTTGCGGCGGCGCGCTTGTCCGCCTCGCGCTCGATGCCCACCCGCCTCGAGGTCCTCGTTACTGCCGCAGCGCGTCCCGTGACGGTCACTTCTCGTTGAGCGCGCAGCAGCGCCCGCGAGCAGCTCCTCCTCCTGTGTCAGCCGTCGGGCGTGCGCCGCGCCCGTACGGGGTCCCTCTGCCCCTTCTGACTTCGTCGTCCGATCGTGCGGAACGGGGAATTTCGTATCTTCATTCGACCTGTGTGGCGTCACCGGGCGTGCATCCTGCTGCTACCCGAGCGGGTGCGTCGTTCGGTGCTGGTGCGTCCTGCAGCCGCCTGGCAGCGCGAGCGTTTTCAGCGCTGGCCGCTGCCCACGTGGAATCTGGCCAAAGATGAGCTCCTGGCTTGGCACGGCAGCGCGCGTAAAATCCTAGGGTGCTGTGTCAGAATGTATGCGGGTTATGCGGGGTGTGCGTGACATACGCGTATGATGCCGTGACGCTTGAGGTCCTCTGGTTTGGCGACAAGTCCAAGCGCCTCGCACAGGAGCCGAGGCGCTGTTGCCCTAGTACCCAACTTCCACATTCTTTGCCAGGAAGCCCCTGCGCGCGTCGGTTTATTCTGGCGGTATGACTCGATGGCGCGACACGGCTGCTTATTTGCCGTACCTTTACGGTGTGGGTTGTTTGAGTGACTATTGTGACAGGTTTCAATTCCTTGCTTTCAAGACCCAGGTTCCTTTCCTTTTTGTTTTGTTTATCCTTGGGTTTTTTGTGTTCTGTTGAGTAGTACAGGGTCAATGAGTTGGATACAACGAGTTTAGGCGGATGTACTTGTGTGATGATGATGTTGGTGTGAAATGGAATGATGTGATTGACTTACTTTGCTATTTGCGATCGGCCCGCTCCCGCGATCGCGTTGCCTCGTTCCGTCTGATCGGGCCCGCGCTGATATGTAGGAGGTTTCGCGTTCTATAAAACTTGGTCGTGGCTGGAACATTGCGTCTTCCGTGTCAAATGGTATGCCCTAGCACAGCCGTATGCATGAGACAATGCAGAACTGCCATAGAAAGCATGTCACGCACCTCCTCTGGCTGCCCTTCCGCCTTGACCTTTTTCCAAAGCGCTCTAAATCCCTCCTTGTCGTGTTTCCCCCCTACTCACACCAAATCAAGGCTCATCAGGTCCTCCATCCGTCCCGTAATAAAGCATTCACACGTACCCGATGGGCTCATATATGCTGCCCCAGCAAGAACCCACAGTAGGCGCTCGCGGACCACAGGCGACGTCTTGGACGCGCCGAGCACATCTTCGAGCGTCTCGGTGAACTTGCGGCTGCTGCAGTGCGCGAGAAAGAGGTCGCCGCCGTTGCGGAGCATAATAGCCCACAGCTAGCACACGCGTTAATGAGCCTTCGCGGGTATTGCGAGCGGGAACTTACACGGGCGGCGGAGAGTTGCGCGGTCGCTTCTGCGTATCTGGGGGAGATGTGAGGCGTGGATGAAACAAGGGCAGAAGAGGCCGCACTTGAATTCTTTCCGGAGGGCCTTGACGGCTTCTTTGGCGTTGGCTTCGCTCGAGGCAGCGCGCTCGCATACTTCGAGGACGAGAGACCAGTCTTCCGATGCTGTTGCTGTAAGATAACCTGCAATACCACATAGTGTACTCTGTTAGCGTAAGACGATGCCTGGAGTGGGTAAGGGCGCACCAATCATCCGCGTGAGCTCCGCCTGTCCCTCCTCATCTCGCCTCTCGCGCTCGCGCATCTTCTCCCTCTCCCGCTCCTTCTCCTTCGTGCGCTCGCTCGCTCGCTACCCAAAAAAAAAAAAAGCCCTTTTTCTGCGCTTCGCGCTTCGTCTTTCTCGCTTTGTGTGCCGAGTCCATGAGGGAGCTCTCGGAGCTCGAGCGGTTTCGAGCACCGAAGCCGCGCGCGTCGGGGTGCGGGATCGAGGGCCTTGAGGATGCCCACGGCGACCGCAGCCCGGCGCTTTTTCTTTTTTTTATTTTCTTGTGCTGGGCCGTCGGCGTCTTCTTCGTGAGCACCCTGCGCGTGGCGATCGCGCTCCGCCGCCGGCCGACAGCAGACCCTAGGGCGGCAGGCCGGCACTGGCACCGGCTGGCAGGGAGCGGCCCCGTCCGGAACGGGGGAGTGACGGCGCGCGGCGAGTGCGTGCCGGCCGAGCAGCGGCGAGGAGCCTGGTCACGAGGGTGAGCGCAGGGGCGGAAGGGCGCGGCGGGGGGCTCACCGTTCGTGCGAGACGATGGTCCCACAGGGCTCGTCGGAGGAGACGCGGATGGAGGCGCGGTCGTGCGCGAGTGGCGTGCAGGGCTGTAGAAGGACGCGGGCTGTGGCGTGGGTCAGTGCGCAAGCGTGGGGCCATCAGGTCGAGGCGGGGCAATCACCTCTTGCGGGGTGTAGATGGCTCTCGGACTAGGCCCGAGGCTGGCGAGGTCGCGCGGCTGCGGCGGGGGACTTGGGTGTTCTTGGGCTTGGCGCGGCTGAAGAGCCTTCTTCATGGCGTGCGGGGCAGGGCGGCGGTGTCGTCGGCGTCGTCGTCGTCGTTGTCGTTGGCGGGGAGGCGAGGGCGGGAGGCAGGACATGGGTCATGGAGAGGGCTGTATCAGAGAGGGGGCAAGAACCATTGTTCTATGCGCGAGCGGAGGTGCGCTGCGCCAGGCGCCCGCCGTCGACTGCAGACTGCTGGGGGCCCGGTGCCATCAGCACGTGCCGCTATAAAATCGCTCTCGCGCGCATTGGGTAACACACCTGATAAACTGACCAGCGTAAGACGCCGGGTGTAGGCTGCCGCTTTGTTACTGTCGCTACCGTCGGCGACGCTGTCATGTGCCAAGGCCGCGACTGTGCAACTCGCTGTGCGAGCGATTCATGCCGCCTTGTCCGGCGCAGCCACTGCTGCACTTGCTGAAATTTATCAAGCCCCACCTATGGACTGCGGCTCATACCCACTGTCTGGCAACATTGGGCCCCCGACGACAACCAGAAGGCGGGCACACACAGACACCGAGTGCCGTGAAGCGTCCTATTCGCCCATGTATCGCTGCGAGAATATTTCCGATGCCATCTTTGGCATATAATACATTCGAACGCAGGCCTTGCATAAAGTAATGTTCACATCAGCGACGCGGCTTGGCTCGGTACAGTGACGTGAAACGGTCCGGTGAAGGACTTGGGTGTGCATTCTGGGATCCGCTAACTTACTTGGAATCAGGATGCGTATCTCTGTCCACTTTGTCGGGCACCACTTGCTATACGGACTTTGTGAATGTCAACAAGCTCCTTGAATAAGCTTTGTGGGTTCTCAGTCTCATAGACCACTCTATACTCGTCTGTACCCCGCCGGACGCGTGTGCAGCGACCTGTCGGCAAACTGCGGCAGTCGAGCGGGGGGGGGGGGGATTCCGCACAAACCCATCACCCACCCAGGCTTGCTGCTACCCCGCATCTCTGTCTTGAACCCCACCTCTCTGTGCCCTACTCCCGCGCCCGATAGGAGAAATATCGTCGCTCGCGGCCGCAACGTGGTTGCGCTCCCCACGCCTCATCGCCCGCGTCCCGCCTAAATGCCATATCGGGCGCCGAACGCCCACAACGCGTTCGACCTTTTCCCTGCGCGCACGCCCGCTTGGTGCCCCATCCCTGCATCCCGCGTACCCCAACCTTATCTCGCGCGCACACGACCTCCTCGCCCCCCTCGCCCCCCTGTCTCTTCCCTCTTGCTCTCACCCACACCACAGCATCCCAGATGGCGGCCATCACGTACACGACAGTACACGGGCGAGTCCGATTTGCCTCATATCATGGCCCTCGTCCAACACGAACTTAGCGAAAGTCCGTATGTCATATACACCTATCGCTACTTTCTGCACCAGTGGTACTAGCCGTCCAAGTGACTTATCATCCTTTGGCCTTGCTCACACCATGCGTAGGCCGCATCTGTCCTACCTAGTCAGTCCGTCGCGTACCCGTCGCATCGAGACTCATAAGCCAGCTCAACCAGAGCCCAGGAATACCCCGAGGGCTTCAGGACGAGCCCCGTCGCGCGTCATCGTGTGTTCAAGTCAGAGCTGCACACCGACGAGAAGCATTGCCCACACGCAAACAGGGGGCTACCAATCGCCAATGCTCCGCTGAGATGCACCGCGGACTGGCGCACAACACGCGGGGATCGGTGCGTCCCCCCAAAAACACACCAACCCCCACCCCAAGGAAAAAAGAGAAAGAGCCCTCTGCCCTGGCCCCAGTCCACTCCCGCTCACGCGCCCCCGTGCAGCCCAGGCACGCTCGTCGGCCGCTCGATCGCCACCATGCGCAAAGCCGTGCGCCAACGAAGTTACGTCCTTCCCTCTCCTTTCGTTATCCCATCTGACGCGCCACCCTAGGTGGTGCTCGAGACCGAGTTCGACAACGCGGCCGCGGCTCGCGCTGTACGAGGTCCCTCGGGTTTCGTACGCGAGACAGCGCCTGTATCTTATTTCGGTCTTTTTTTCACGGGTGTCTACCTCAACGGCAACGGAGAACAAACGCGATTCCGCCTCGTGCTGCCCACCGACGCCCCTCGAGAACGACGACTCCGATCCCGACAGCCCCCTCGCCGAGGGCGCCGCCGCCGCTGCGCGGCGTGTATTCTTCTCGTTCGCAACGCTGGAGCCGCCTGTCAGGTACGTTTTACGCTCCCGCCGGTCGAGTATGATAGTGATGAGTGATGTGTCGGGGCGGTGAGGAGGTGGTGGTTGTTGACTAGGGACGTGGTTCGTTTGTGGTTTGCATCTCCGCTCCGTCTTTTCTTGACTCTCTCCTTCTCCTCCACAACGTGCATATTCTAGACACACTGTATGATTAATGATTGCGTTTTGCTCTTTCTTTGTTTCCTTGTCACTTGGTCATGTTCTTGGCCGTTGTTATCATTATTCTTTTGGGATGAATGCACTGCATTGCTGCACGAAGTTACGAGAAGCTTGTGGGGGTTGTACGCTCTTTCGTTAAACGCAGAAGACGCGTCCAATCCTTTGAAGTATAAGGCACAAAAGAACCGATCTCTTGTAGAAGCCGCCGTAACGTGTCCCCTCGGGGGACAATCCTCTCTAGACACGTCCAGTACACGCCCGGTGTCGTGTCCCTCCCGTTATGACCAACCATGGCGTCATAGCCCGCGAGTCCCGTGCTCGCCACCCCTCATCATGGTGCACACACCGCGAGCATTCAGCCAGAATAGCTGCGAAACATGATCCCCCCTACCCACCCCCCTCCCCGGCCCCCCTCCCCCCCCCCCCCCCCTCCGTCGGGCGGCGAATGGCTGTCTTAGCGCGTGCCCCCGGGACGCGACAGAGTGCACCGTACGTGTGGCAAAGAAGAAAAGAAACGCTCGAAAAATCGCGGGACCCACAGCAGTCGCGCGCGCGCGTTCCGGGGTCCGGCTGACGGTGCGGCGCGAGCGGTGCGCGAAGGACTGCCCGTGCCAACGCGCGCGGGGAAAATATAAGAGGGTCAGCCGCTGCCCGCTTTAACCTTGCGCCTGGGTTGCCTTCACCACCTGACCTTCTGCTCCCTCTCCTCTTTCCCATTTTTACGTCTGTTAGGCGCGCGCGAGTATGTCGCGGTTTGCAGCAGCGCGCCCCTCGAGACGGACGCAGTCCCGGCGGCTTGGTGTCGTCCGCTTTCGCTCTTCTTTGTCGCGTGTCTTGCGCTCCTCCTGGTTTGCCCCGTTGCGGTCAAGGCGGAGGACGACAAGCTCAAGTATGGTGGCTGTGATTGGTATTGGTACGTGCTTCCTTTTCCAGGTTGTGCAAGGCAAAAGAGCTGACGAGAAGCCTCAGATTTGGGTACAACGTGAGCATAGTCTTGGTAGCAACGTCTCGCCGCGTGAATACTAATTTCGGATTCTGGGGATTCTTAGCTAATACCTTGCGTAGGGTGAGCTTGCTTTGCTTGTTCGCATCTGAATTGGATGCTCAATTCTTTTCAGTGTACAACGGGGAGGACGTGTCGAGATTATCGCCAACGACCAGGGTCACCGTATCACACCATCATGGGTATCTTTCACTGAAGACGAGCGACTGTAAGTTTCCATCATCTGTTTCTCTTTCGCAATGTCTAAAATTGCTGCACAGTGTTGGCGACGCCGCAAAGAACGCATACCACTCGAAACCCCCGAAAACACCGTCTCGACGCCAAGCGTCTTATTGGCTCCGCAAGGTCGACAGACCACCGAGAGACCAAGCGCGACCAGGCCCACTGGCCGTTTCCGTGTCGTCTCGAGAACGACAAGCCCGCTATGTATGAGGTTACGTACAAGAACGACGGGAGAAAAGGGCAATTCTGAGTACTCCGCAATAAATGAGTACTTCGCGCACGAACACAATGCTCAGGAATACAAGTTCTGATCTGTGCTGTATAAAGACTCCTGAGGAGATCTCTGCCATGGTGTTTGGTCAAAATGAAGGAGACTGCTGAGGCATACCTCGGCCAGACCGTCACCACACGCCCGTTTGTCACTGGTGTCCCGGCCTGTAAAGCGCGTTCTGCTCTGGGGCAATGAGATAGATCTCTGATGCCATTTGCAGACTTCAACGACGCCTCAGCGTCAGGCTACCTAAAAGGACGCCGGCACCATCGCCGGCCTCCAGGTCCTCCACCAGTATCATCAACGAGCCCACCGCTGGCCGCGATCGCCTACGGTCTCTCGACAAGAAGAAAGGGCGGCGTAGTCGCAGATCAATCGTCTACGATCTCGGGTTGGAGGAACTTTCGATGTCTCGCTCCCTCTCGATCGACGACGGTGTCTTCGAGGTCTTGGCCACCGCCGGTGACACCCACCTGGTGGTGAGGACTTCGACAACCGCGTCATGGACTACTTCATCAAGCAGTACAAGAAGAAGACCGGCACCGACGTCTCCAAGAACTTGAAGGCGCTCGGCAAGTTGAAGCGTGAGGTCGAGAGAAGGCCAAGCGCACGCTCTCGTCGCAGCAGTCTACTCGTCTCGAGATTGAGTCCTTCGAGAACGGAAACGACTTCTCGGAGACTCTTACTCGCGCCAAGCTTTCGAGGAGCTCAACACTGGACCTGTTCCGCAAGACCAATTGCTATGAAGCCCGTCGAGCGCAGGTCCTCAAAGGACGCGAACCTCAAGAAGGAGAACATTGACGAGGTGAGCACCCAATTGCTGGTGTCGTGTGAGTGACGTGCTGACGATTTTGAATAGATCGTTCTCGTCGGTGGTTTCCACTCGTATCCCCAAGGGTTCAGCAGCTCCTCAAGGAGTACTTTGGCAAGGAGCCCTCGAAGGGCATCAACCCCGATGAGGCTGTCGCCTACGGTGCCGCCGTCCAAGGGTGGTATCCTCTCCGTTGGAGACGAGTCCACTCGGCGACGTCGTCCTCGTCGATGTCAACCCCCTCACCCTCGGTATCGAGACCACCGGCGGTGTCATGACCAAGCTCATCCCCCGCAACACCGTCATCCCCACTCGCAAGAGCCAAATCTTCTCCACCGACCCGCCGACAACCAGCCCCACTGTCCTGATCCAGGTCTTCGAGGGCGAGCGTTCGCTGACGAAGGACAACAACCTCCTCGGCAAGTTCGAGCTCACCGGCATTCCCCCCGCGCCCCGCGGCGTCGCCGTGTCCCCAGATCGAGGTCATCTTCGAGATCGACGCGAACGGTGTCTTGAACGTCAAGGCCGCCGACAAGGGCACGGGCAAGTCGGAGTCGATCACGATCACGAACGAAAAGGGCCGCCTGTCGCCCGAGGAGATCGAGCGGATGGTGAAGGAGGCCGAGGAGTTTGCGGCGGAGGACGAGGCGAACCGGAAGCGCATCGGAGGCGCTCAACTCGCTCTCGACCTTCACGTACTCGCTCATAAGTCGCAGCTCGGCGACCAGGAGGGCATGGGCGGGGAAGCTCGAGGACGACGACAAGAAGACGATCCTCGACGCCGTCAAGGAGACGCAGGAGTGGGTCGAGGAGTACGGCGCCACCGCGACCGCCGAGGAGCTCGAGGAGAAGCTCCTCGAGGTCCAGAATATCGTCAACCCCATCACGAGCAAGCTCTACCCAGTCGGGAGGCGACTACGCGAGCGGGGACGATTATGAGCAGGAGCCGTTCCACTCGCACGACGAGCTGTAAGGGTGCTTAGAGTTGCGTTTACGATTGATGTTGGATGTCCCTGATGCATTAATATTATTGTTTTCTTTCGCTTCTTGGCTATTTTGTGTGTGACCCATCTGAGCGAGGAAGTCTAAAAAAGATAGTCTGCTGCAGCTTGCCGCGTTTTCAGCTGCGGAAGAATTGTACGCTTGGGTGTTGAGTGACTGATATTAGATGAGAATGTGAAGGTCATCTAGTGCACAGTTCATTACATGTCATAATGGACAAAAAACTATGATATGAATCTGAATAGTTATTCTAAAGCTGTTCAGTATTGCATAAGCCTTGAACAATTCCACAGTTAAGTGGTTGAATAGCAGTCTCTTAATTGAAACAGATGAACTATTACAGCCCCCTATCAGAGACTAGCAGATTCGTAGCTTCCTTGGAATTGTGTATTATTCACATATACATTCAATAGTACTTATCCACTCGTTTATATAGTGCCTGTTGAATGCTGTGCAGAGTATACTTTAGTCTGTCCTGTAATTTTCAGAGTAAAAGCTCAGGTATTACAATTTGTGCAGCTTGCCCGTCAGATTAAATCCATAAAACAATGCAATGTCATTGCATGTGTTTGCTCTGAGATATACAGTGAGACTTATAAGCTCTAGAGCACTGTGCTCTACACATAAAAGTAAGCATGGTTGCTGTCAAGTGGCTGGTGCACTATGTATTGACTGCACATGTCAAAACTGTGCAAACCTTTCTGCGCTGTTGCATTAAACAGAGCTTTTAGTTGCTATTGTTGTTGGCTCTGTGACTTGAAAATTAGACTGGGAAATTCCTGACACAAGAGGTCAGATAGAAAGAACAAAAATGTGTAGAGTGAGATCTACAAGTGCTATGCTAGCCCATCTGTACAAAAAATATATACTACGCGCAATATGCAATAGCGTAAAAAATATCGGGCACTTTGGGAGGGTTGGAGTGACAATTGGTCACTCTGGTCACATCACGCAAAATCCAAAACCATGCAGCAAATATTTTATACTCCTTCTCAGGCTTAGGAGGGTTCCCAGAATTCTTTCTTTATGTTATAATAGAGTCGCCTTAGCTCCCTTGTCTCCTTTGAAAGTCTGTATAGACTGTCACTGGCTGCTATTGCCCTCGCACATATGCTTGGGCCTTAGTTGTGACAACAGCTTTGCGTGCAATATGATTATTTGTACAGTTGGGCTAGTGGCATACAACTGCAAGCCCAAATAGTAAAGAGCAAGGGTCAACCCTTTATTTCTGAGGCCTAAGCCTTGTCCTTACCCTCCACAATCTTTACCTTTCACAATTCTTACCCTTACCCTAGACCCAAAGGTAAGGGTTAGATAAGTGTATAAGGATTATTGAATAGAAATGTTTAGAAAAAGAAAAGTGTTACTATACATTTATGCTATTCATATTCAACAACATTAGACATAATGCAGAAGTAATTTAAAAGCTATTCAACACTAATATACTATAATTTTTCAACCGTACAAAATGTCACACGTCATAGTAAAAGCCTGCCATGTTGGAGCGGGCAATACTAAGCGGCTGGCACACATGTTGCACAACAAAACTGGTATGAGCTCTGTTGTGCAATGGTCTCGAGAGCAGTACATGAAGGAATTGGGAGAAACTAACAGAAAACAAGGTTCTACAGTATTATGCCAGTAATTATATAAGTGTCCAAATTGAGTTATAGCCCAATCAGGCTACACATAGACCCCTTTGACTGTGACGTTAAATGCAAACTGTCACGTGTCACTAAGGGGCTCATCCAGTTATGACACCTCAAATTGTACACCAAAATTTTGCCACACCTTTGGCACTTCTTTCTTCTCTGCCAAAAAGTGGTAGGTATTACACGTTACAGCAGTGGCCGCCGCTTATCTGGTATGGTTCAATCATGTCACAGTTATATCCCTATCCAGTAAAGTTGTAAAACTACAGTAGCCACTTTAGATGCTTTGATAATACAACTCTTGCTGTCTCAAAAGTTCAAGAGTCAAATTTTGCCTACTCTTATCCTTACTCTTTGTACCTTTACCCTCAACTCTCCAAAGGTTTCCTGACACTTGCTCTACACTAAAGCTGCCTAAAACATAGAGATTAAGTTTTAGCACCTACACTGCCCACTTAGGTAGGCATTGTCATTTAGCCCTGATGTTGACTTGTATTGAATCCTTTTTCCACTGCTTAACGCTTTCATTCTATACTGTCTAACTTGATACCATTTTGTATATAGTTTAATGATATTATCTGGGCAGTTGTATATTTTGGTCTAAAACTAATCTGAGCTAGTCCAAAATAGTTCCTTTAGACATTACTAGTATTCAAACTATAAACTGAATTCTAGCTCAAAATTTTTGAGCCAAACCAAACTGTGGCATCACTATTCATGTGACACTTTATACAATCTGGAGAGACATTTTTTTAGTCTAAATGGGCTATCTTAGTAGTAATGGACAACTTTTGAAGAATAACTTCTTACTATAGTTTGTCAAAAAGCTATTCAAATATCTATTGGTAAATCTCACCAAGAACCTAGGCTTTCTGATATAGCTAAATCTCTATACTAGTTAGCTACTGTTGCAAATAAAAATAATGCAATTAGACCTTACAGTGTCTCAGACAAAAATAATGCAATTGGGCTTTAAATGCTTAAAAACAACAGCTTATAACTTGGGAAACTGCAAAAGCAGCCATGAGCTGTAAATTTCATATATACAATGTGCATATTTAGTATGTCATCAGCATATTACATTGCTATATATAGCAAGTGCCAGTAAGTTCAATTGAATATACATCGCTTTTTGCAAAACAAAAGAATGGCTTGTATGAGCTAAACTAAGATAGTAATTCAAACTGCTTATACAGTGACTGACAAAAAGTATGTCACATTTATGTCACATTTAAATATTGAGCACTTAAAGAATTTTGAATAAGATATCCGTAAAGAGAGCTTGTTGCATAACTATAATGAGGATTGTATAAAATAGCATGAAAAAGCTATTTTTCATATTTACACATATACCATAGGTAGTAATAGCCATTGGATAATAAGCAAATATGCTAAATTTGTTCTTATCAGAGATTCTTTTATTATACAGTAATAAAAATGTTTTGCATTTAACGATTAATATTGAAAATACCTTGATTATCACAACCAAGACCTAAGTATATGTGCCAAGGATAATAGCAGCCAGTGACGGTCTCTACAAAAACTTTCAGAGGGGACAAGAGGGCTAGGGCGAGGTGCAAGTATATATATGTATATATATACGCAACGACACTGATGGCAACAGTGAACTGTTGTAGATTGAGGACTAAGTCAATATTGGTGTCATGTCTACTACAACATGAGGAACTCTTATCTGAGGATCAAGATGTCAAAACTGAGATCACCAAGTAGAGTGGTACCAATACTTATACTACTACAGAGTCTATTTCAAATACACAGCTGAGGCTGACAAAGCATGTCCAAAGCTGAGTCATTGTATACTACTAAGGCTGAGTAACCTGCTGACTGATGAGTCATGTGCTTAATGACGCTATAGTTCTTGAACCTTCTAACCACCTTTCATGTCATGTGACTTGTCTGACTAATACTACAAGGAAATTCAAATATTATCTTTGAGGAATTAAGCGTTATTTATGGCACAACCGCACTTGATATGAGACGCCCCTAACCGTTTGAGTGCTGTTCTCTTAGCAATTTATAGCATTGATACTATTTTTTATACTATATATAAAATGCATATAGCTTACCCTAGCTAGCTACATATTATAGCCACAATAATTAAGAGCCAGCAAGGTAAAAATATAATTTTATTTTTAACTTGCCACGCTTTACAATAGTATATCTGCCTTTTTTTCTCACATGTTCTGTGTGCCATTTTCTATAGCTGACAAAAATCAGACATTACTATATACTCCATTACAGCCAATATAAATCAAATAGTATTTTACACATACTTGTGACTGAAAGAATTAACATTCATTCAATAATGATATCAAATATAGCGACTGACAAAAATGTGTCACACTTGGATATTGAGCATCTAAAGAATATATTGTAAGATATTCATTTGAGCAACTATAGAAAAGCAAATTTCTTTATAGAATACTATGATAATAAACATCATTTAAAAAAACTTCTTTATATGCCATATATGGCAAACTATGATGGTATAATAAATAAATACATTAAAACTGCACTAATGCAAGAATCCTGTATCACACAACTAAGAAAAAAGATAGGCATTTTACGTGCTATTGATAAAATATCTTGATCTATGAGTAATTGGATAAGAAGTATGCATAGTATGTATTTGACATCATTAGCGAATAAATGTTGATTTTTTTGTTGCAGTGACATGTAAAATGCTATTTAATTGATATTGGCTGTAATAGAGTATGTACAGTGACTGACAAAAGTATGTCACACTTAGATGTTGAGCACTCAAGAAAATTTCAATAAGATATCTATAAAGAGAGCTGTTGCATAACTAAAATGAGGATTGTATAGAATAGCATAAAAAGCTATTTTTCTGATATACACACATATACCATAAATAGTAATAGCCATTGTATAATAAGCAAAATATACTAAATTTGCTTTTATTAAAGATTCTTTTATTGTACAGTAATCAAAATATTTGGCACTCAAAAGTGAATCTTGAAAAATACCTTGATACTGTCTCTTATACTGCATATATAGTGCATTATAGCTTACCATAGCTAGCTACATATTATAGTCATAACAATTTAGAGCAAGCAAGGTAGAAATGGGATTTTATTTGTAACTTGTCATATTTTACAATAGTATACCTGCCTTTTTCCCCACACACTGAGTGTTTCCTTTTCTATAGCTGACAAAACTCTGATGTTACCATATACTCTATTAAAGCCAATATAAATTAAATAGTATTTTACATATAGCTATGACAGAAAGAATCAATATTTATTCAATACTGATATCAGATACATATTATGCATCCTTTTCATACAATTACTCATAGATCAAGATATTTTATCAATAGTACACAAAGTGCATATTTTTTTTCTTGGTTGTGTAATAAAGGAATCTTCCATTAGTGTAGTTCTAATGTATTTCTTTATTATACCATTATAGCTACCATATATGGTATATATATAAATTTGGAAAATGATGTTTAGTACCATAGTATCCTACAAATAAATTGCTTTTCTGTAGTTGCTCATATGAATATCTTACAACATATTCTTTGGATGCTCAATATCCAAGTGTGACACATTTTTGTCAGTCACTGTAGTAATGTCTAATTTTTGTCAGCTATAAAGGACAGAGCACTGAATGTGTGAAAAAAGAGACAGATATGCTACCGTAAAGTGTGGCAAGTTACAAATAAAATTCCATTTTTACCTTGCTTGCTCTAAATTATTGTGACTATAATATGTAGCTAGCTATGGTAAGCTGTAATGCATCATGTATATAGTATAAGAATAATAGCAAGGTATTTACAAAAATCAATTTTCAACTGCAAAATTTTTTACTACTATAATAATAAGAATTTCTGATAAGAGCAAATTTAATATATTTGCCCATTATTCAATGGCTATTACTATTTATGGTATATATGTATATATCTGTAACTGCGACATTGTTACACAATATTATCGGATTGTTTGTTCCGTTCCCGTTTGGGAATATATACGCGCGCACACTTTCGTCGAGGTCCTTAGCTCATGCTGCCACAATGAAAGGTATGCATCTTTCATGTATTGTATTGCTGAGCTCATGCTGCCATGACAAAAGGACTTATTTTGTACCTGTTCCCTCTGGAGTGAAATTAGTGAAGCTAAACTTGCCGTCAGCTTTCACTTTTTTTTTTGAACATGCACAAACAAGTCACATCGCACTCGGTGTTGTGTTTTCACTCAATAATGAACACTACGCAACTGCAAGTCTCTAATCCTATACAGAGACAACAAACCATAGTTACCACCGATCGAATTCACGCTGTCTCAACGAACGCTAAGCATGCCAACCCTGCTGACCATCTACAGCAGGGCTTAGGCGCATACAACTACTATGCCGACTTTCACAGTCAATATCCTGCCTATCAAACCACTTGGAGAACCCTTCTCCACTATTTTTACCCCCCTCCTCTCTGTCCTCGTGGTCCAAGACCTCGCTACCTGCTGTCGACAACGTCGATGAAGCCTCTGTCGAACAGACGCCCGTTGAGTGCCCAAGGCGATTGCTCTTGCCTCCTGCAGTTACTATTACTTTCCTTGCACTAGTCCGCCTGCACCAACTAGCACCTACACCACTCCACACACACCAGAAAGACATGACCTTACTATGCCAACCACACCTGCCAACATTTCCCATGAATGATTGAAGCATACAGTGACTGACAAAAATGTGTCACACTTGGATATTGAGCATTTAAAGAATATATTGTAAGATATTCATATGAGCAACTACAGGGAAGCAGTTTTGTTGTGAAATACTATGGTAATGAACATTATTTTCAGGATTTACATATATACCATATATGGCAGCTATGATGATATAATAAACAAATACATTAAAACTGCACTAATGGAAGATTCCTTTATTATACAATAAAATAACAAGATGTGGTCACTTTTATGTACTATTGATAAAATATTTTTTGATCCCATGGGTTAATTGTATAAAAAAGCATGCATAATATATATTTGATATTGTTACTGAATTAATATTGATTCTTTTTGTCACAGCTATATATAAAACAATATTTAATTTATATTGGCTGTAATAGAATATATGATAACATATAATTTTTGTCAGCTATAGAGAAAGAAACACTGGATATGTGAGAAAAAAGGCAGGTATACTATTGTAAAGTGTGGCAAGTTACAAATAAAATCTTATTTTTACCTTGCTTGCCCTAAATTATTATAGCTATAATATGTAGCTAGCTATGGTAAGCTGTAATGTATAATATGCACAGTATAGCAATGATATCAAGGTATCTTTAAATATTAAACTTACAATGCAAACCATTTTTATTACTGTACAATAAAAGAATCTCTGATAAGAGCAAATTTAGTACATTTGCTCATTATCCAGTGGCTATTACTCCTTATGGTATATGTGTATATATCAAAAATAGCTCTTCAAAGTTCATGCCATTCTATACAATCCTCATTATAGGTTATGCAATAGCTCTCTTTATAGATATCTTATATAAGATTCTTTAAGTGCTCAATATCTAAATGTGACATACTTTTGTCAGTCACTGTATGCCCACTGTCTCGATGGGTGATCTGAGCTCTGCCGTCATTTGTAAATGGCGCATCGCATGCAACGATTACTTCTGTGAGGCTCGCGTGGATGACACACGAAGTTGTGTGGTGCATGTCGCGCCAGGGTTCAAAGACGAGAAAATTGCAGACTGGTTCAATGCCAATTGAGATTGGTTCTTACTCTTCACGTTCGACAAGTTTGTTGATGAGTTGAAGGATTGTTGGTTAAATGAACATTGGGTCCATGACATTTTTACAAAACTCAACAATATGGCATAGAAGGACTCCAATGTCTTTTCGGACTGGATCACCATCTTCGAAATCACTAACATGCCACCAGACCATGTAGTCCTTTTACAAAACACCTACAGATCTGTAAGCTGGCTATATTGTAAAATAGATGGGCCATCCTAGGAGCCTTTTAAAAATGGCGGGGTGACAAGGTCCCAGGCTAGGCGACATCCTTTTTAAAAAAAATGGTGGGGTGTTTTACAAAAAGGCTGACAACTTCCAAAAATGGTAATTTTCTTTTTTGAAGCCCCTGCTTTCTGGCTTCCTAAATATATCAGCATGATAAAATTTTGGTGGAGAAGAGAAGTGGATGAAGCTAGGATGCCATCAATGTTCTTAACACGACCTTTTGCGAAACGCAACAATAAGTGCCCAAAAGGGGGCGCGGGAGAGAAGCGGCTGGACTCTGTGGGGTGGACCCACAATGCGACCTCCTGTGCCCAAATTAGGCTAGGGAATTGATGGCACATCCGCTTCCCATCAATTCCGCTTTTGGGCTGCATTTTGGGGTTGCTGTCCCTAGCTTCCCCCTTGCTTATTTTAGGGCGCTGTATTGTAGTTTGAGTACCTATGTATGTTTAGAACATGCCTCACCAAACAGAATTACCATATCGGCCACCTGCCAGGGGTGCTAGTGCTCTCAATATAATCCGATTTTTATTTCGCTTTTTTCGCGATTTTCAATAGGGTAACCACTGGGTTCCCCTGCATTCCCCTGGCGCTGCTGCTTCTCGGTTTTTAAGCTCACTAATATGTCCCCTGAGTATGCCCAT